>CBVK0103598380.1:0-26467 GCA_900067695.1 Picea abies | reverse complement strand
GAAGATGCAAGAAATTTGGATGACAATCTACTAGATGTGCACTTGTTTGCAATATAGATGGTCGATGACTAATTTGCAGATATAGATTGGTCCCTGAGCACATAAGTATCCCCACCTAACTTTACAACTGTGTAGAAGAAATAGTTAGTAGTAAAGGCATGAAATTATCAGCTTATAGTAGGGAATTGGTATAAGTTGGGTGCAAACGGTATTCTTCAACAATGTTTATTGGAGCATGAAAGGTCAATGATATTATCATAGGCACATAAAGGAGTTGCAGGAGGCCACTATGCAAGGAAAGAAATGACTCAGAAGATTTTGCGCATAGGAATTTGGTGGCCTACCCTTCATAAGGATGCTAAGGTGGTGTATCAAACTTGTGATGTCTTTCATAGAGTTGGAAATCCATCCAGAAGAGACAAGATACCTTTAGTATCGCAAGTCACATTGCAAGCTTTTGATAAATGGGCAGTTGATTTCGTTGGACCGATCAACCCACCAATGAAAAGGTCAGGAGTGATATATATAATTTATGTGACATATTACCTAACCAGATGGTATGAAGCAGAACTTGAAATAGATTGCAGCGTGGAGACTTCTGTACAATTTTTTTTGAAAATGTTGTTATAAGGTTTGGATGTCTGAGAATCCTTATGAGTGATCAGGGAACACATTTCTTGAATATAAAAATTGTTTCTTTGACATAGGAATTTCATATTCACCACCAAAAGAGCACACCTTATCATCCTCAAGAAAATGGAACAGTGGAAGAATTCAACAAGATCCTAGATCATTCACTGATGAAAATATGTAATGTAAATTGAGATGATTGGGACTTGAGGATTCCTGCAGTGCTATGGGCATATCAGACTACAAGTAAGAAGTTGATATGAAAAACACCATTATGATTAGTATATGGTTAGGAAGTAGTTATTCCCATTGAATTCATTGTATCGAGTCTGTGCATTGCCACACTAACATGGCTCACTAATTCTTGCACAATAGAGAAAATATTGTCAGAGCTATTAGAACGAGAGGAAGACTGTTTTGTCACAGGATTTCATCAACAGGTTCAGAAAGCACGTGAAAAAGCATGTCATGAAAAAAATATTAAACAAAAGAAGTTCCATATGGGAGACTTAGTTTTTCTCTATGAAAATAAGTTTTTGTAGCACCCTGGAAAGTTCCAAATGGGTTGGTTCTGTATGTTATAAGATTTGTGACAGAAGCAGATGTTGTTCAGTTGGGTAGAGAAAATGTGTTGTTCTATAATCCGACTTGTTTTGTTGTCAGATTTCTTATGGTTAGAAAGAGTAGCGTCCACTGACACCCAATTGATTGCATAGATTATAGGATTTCCATCAATAGGCAAAGACCCTTTACCATTGTTGACAGACAAGACGAAGGAAAACACCTTCAAAGAAAGGATGAAGTAAAACTATGGAACATTTAGAGGAGCGCATGGACTAGAAATCATGAGTATCAATGATGATATAATAACATTTATCACATAGGTACTAGCTTGTAAGCTACTAAGAAAATGTCGCAAGGACCAGGTGCCAGCGAGAATCATAACAACAGTGGAGAAAAGCATAGCAGGAGTGATGACGAACTAGTCAACATTTCTGGTAAATAAATTTTTAATGGATTGCAGGGAGGCACAGGAGAAGGGCACACAGTTCCATTACATGTGGTTATTAATTTTGATAGCATTGAAAACTTGGAGCGAGACATAAGAGATGCAGTTCCTAGATGGAATGCAAAAACCATTCTTGGCAGTGAGATATGTGTCATTGTGGCATACCGTGCATAAGAATAGACAATTGGAAAATAACATAATCTTCTACATATATAAGGAGACTATTCGATAATGCATTGAAGAGATGCCACACATTCAACCACAAATAGTTGAAGTGTAATAGAGGCCGATATTAATAAGGCCTAGAAATAAGGAAGAATAAGTCAAATGTAAGAAGACTTAATAGAAGATTCCACTTCTAGAAGGATCTTCCTCTATATTTTTCTTTTGGGTAGATATATTTAGTATAAAAAGGAGTAGAGGGTATGAGAAGTTTTGTCTTGAGAATTATTGTAATAGAGCACTACTCTGCTAGAAGTTTCCCCCTTAAAGAGGCAAGTGAACATCGTTTCCTATCAATAAAGGTATTATTTTTATGTTGTGGTTTCATCTATTGTGTTGTTTCACTGTTATTCTCTGTGATATTTCTGTTTTCATCTATTATAATAGATTTGGTACCTTACAAGTCGTATCAAAGCACTTTCATTGGCAACAAATTGTGGGTTATTTTTTTTTAGGTTAGAGACATATTCTGACATCTTAAATCTACAGAGATTTGTCATTCAGTGCACAAATATGCAGTCGAGGAAGAAAACACACAGGAAATACGAGTGGTACTTACATGCACATTATTGAATACCCTTGTAACCCTTGTTGGTACCCCTTCAAGTGATAGCACATCGGACAACACATGTATACGGATTAGCCTAGATATCCTGAATCCCTCCATATATAAACCAATCAGTCACTTGACTGCTATAGTGCTACTAAGAACAACACTCTGGAAGATACTCTCTAGTACCTAGGTAATCACGTAGTACGGCTAAGGGCACGATCTAGCCACCTTAGTTGGTGCCCTGAGATATTGGGCTAAGTATTACTATTGGACACCACACTTATGTCAGAGAGCTATAACACATGGCAAACCATTGTCTCTAGAAACCTTGAATACCCCAACCCTTGGGACACAAACCAACACAAAAAATACAAGATCTATTATCATGCAACTCTACCTCCTGCATTTTGGTTGTGAAATTACTACACATATTTTGCTATTAAGAAATTGGGCCTTTCAACACTGCAGTATTCTTTAGATCGGAGTATAACTCTGCAAGAGTAAAAAAAAATGAATATAGTGGTCTCAGAGACACACTTATTTGGGACCTATCCCATTGGATACCTCTCTTCGCCCCGTTTCCCATGGTATCTATATTTTTAAATACAATTTTTTTCATGGACCCCCTTTTCCAACACCCTTATTTGGCCCCAATCCCATTAGATTCCCCTTTTCACCCTGATCATAGTGGTACCCATCACTTGACACCATTATTCTCAGTGGTCCCACCAACCCCTCCCATCCCCCTGCTTCCCCCCCTATCCCCATTTTCCTGACCATTTTTCCAAATGGCCACCACCCATGCCCAATAACTCAATGAATTGGTTGTTGATAACCTCTAGAACAAGGAGGACATCAATAATATCAATTCAACATTAGCTTTCCAAATGGCCACCACCCATGCCCAATAACTCAATGCATTGGTTGTTGATAACCTCTAGAACAAGGAGGACATCAATAATATCAATTCAACATTAGCTTGCTCAATTCTGTTGTTCAAATCCTCCATGACCAATGTTCCCACATCAAAGCCACACTTGACCAATTTATGGGTCATTCCTCGAACCCTTCCTATTATGAACAACCATCCTATCAGGCATACCATGACTCTTCCCATTACCAAGGTCCTCATATCACCCACCTTCCTCGAGACCTACACCTTCCTAGAATTGAGGTGAACAAATTTGATGGCTCAGATCCCATAGGATGGGTCACTCAAATGGAACAAACAAATTTGATGGCTCAGATCCCATAGGATGGGTCACTCAAATGGAACACTACTTCTCTTTGCATAGCATTACTGATGATTTAGCCAAGCTTCATTATGGTATCCTACATCTGGATCCAGAATGATGGAAATGGTGGCAATGGCGTAAAAAGGCACGCCAAGGGTATATTGCTTGGACACAGTTTGTTACAGATATTTATGATCGCTTTAACTCTGAATCCCACCATTTAGGTTGTTTGACCAAGTTGAAGTAGTCTAGTACAACAAAATACTTTATTGTAGCATTTGAGCACTTGGATTTCAAAACGGAGGGCATGTTAGATGCTTTCTTTAGGGAATTCTTTATCAATGACATAAAAGATGAAATTTGTGCCCATGTTCTCATGGCACACCCTTAGAATTGGTTGGAAGTTACTCAAATAGCCAAGGAAGCACAACAGATTGTCTCCTCCCAAATCCAAAAACCATCCTTTCCTCCTCGCCCTAAACCCACCAATTTCTCCCCTCCTACAACTCCCCTCAAGATCCAGAAATTAACCAAGGCCAAAATGGTTGAATGCCAACTCAAGGGTCTTTGTTATAACTGCGATGACAAATATTTTCCAGGGCACAAGTGTAAGGAACAAAATATTTTTATGGCCATGAGTGAGGATGTTTCTGAAGAAGAGGCCATTGTTTCACCTATGGATGAGATACCACCACCATCTAATCTGACCCCATCCTTTGATCCACCAGAAGTTGAACCAATGATTTCACTTAATTCCCTCACTGGATTCTCTACTCCCCAAACCATCAAATTAATTAGTTACATTAAAAATAGGAAAGTCATCATGCTTATGGATAATGGTAGCACTCATAATTTTATTCATCGTTGCATTTCCCAAGAATTTAATTGGTACATCCGTGTCATCAATAATTTTCAAATCATGATTTCCAAAGGAGGTTCCATGAAATGTGGGGGACATTGTGAAAACATGCAGCTCCAAATTGGCCAATATCACCTGAAATCCCATATCTTTGCTATAGACATGAGTGGTTGTGACATTTTTATTGGTGCCAAATGGTTACTCACTCTCGACCCCATTTTCGTGTATTTTAAGGACTTAACCATGCAATTCCAAAATGAGGGAAAAAAATATACATTCCAAGGCATCATAGTAGGCTCCTATGAGATCATCAGTTCCCATCGCATGGAAAATCCCCTCAAAAAGGGTCATTCTGGCATTATTTCCCAACTCCACTTCATTCATGTTGTTGGGACACCCTTTATTCATCTCGACCTCCAATCTATCCTCTCCCACCCCCAAGTTGTTTTTACCACTTCTGAATAACTTCCCCCTCCCTGTGGAGTCCATGATCATTCCATTCCCCTCATACCAGGCAATCTTCCTCCCAATGTTCTCCCTTATCGTCATCCATTTTCCCATAAGAATGAAATTTAGAAAATTGTTCATCAATTTCTAGAATCGAGTGTTATATGTCCTAGTACCAACCCTTATTCTTCCCTTGTGGTCATGGTACTCAAGAAAGAAGGTACTTGGTGCATGTGTCCTGATTTTCGTGCCCTCAAAAAAATCACAATCAAAGACAAATTCCCCATTCCTTTCATTGATGAACTCTTGGATGAATTCATTGGTGCTCAATACTTCACCAAATTTGATCTACATTCTCTCTACCACCAGATCCGTATGAAAGAAGAAGACATTCCCAAGACTACATTTCAAACTCATGAGGGTCATTGTGAGTTCTTGGTAATGCCCTTTGGCCTATGTAATGCTCCCTCCACTTTCCAAAGTCTTATGACTCATGTCTTCTATCCTTTTCTCTGTCATTTTTTCTTAGTTTTCTTTGATGATATTCTCATATATAGTAAAACTTGGACATCCCATCTCTCCCATGTGGATCAAGTTCTCCATCTACTCTCTAAGAACCAAATTTTCCTCAAAAAATATAAATGTGTCTTTGGAGCCTCAGAAGTGGAGTACCTGGGTCATGTTGTTGGCAAGGATGGTGCATGGGTGGATCCTAATAAAATTGAAGCTATGCAGGATTGTCCTCGCCCTAAAACTATTAATATCTTGCATGGTTTTCTAGGTTTAATGGGATATTATCAGAAGTTTGTTCGGAATTATGGAAAAAATGTAGCTCCTCTCACTACTCTCCTTAATAAGAATGCTTTCATTTGGACTCTAGCTGTTGATCACTCCTTCCAAGCCTTGAAATATTCTATGCGCTCGCCCCATGTCCTACTACTTCCAAACTTCACAAAGACTTTTGTACTGGAATGTGAAGCTTTTGGGAAAGGAATTGGGGCCATCCTCATACAAGATGGCATGCCTTTGGCCTTCACTAGAAAACAACTTTTGGAGAGACATTTGGGCCAATCCATTTATGAAAAGGAAATGTTAGTTATTCTGCATGTTGTGGATCTCTGACATCCTTATTTATTGGGACAATGCTTCCAAATTAAAACTGATTATCAAAGTCTCAAGTAATTTTTGGAACCACAAATTTCATCACTGGAGCAACATAAATGGGTAACCAAGCTATTTGGCTATGATTATGAGATCATTTACAAGAATGGAAAGGAAAATGTAGTTGTAGATGCTCTTTCCCGGAAGTATGAAGATGCATTTATGTTTATATATTACCATCCAAAGCCAAAAAATACAATGGTGATAGTTATAGCATAAAGGCTATTGGTCTAAATTTCCCATGAGGGAAACTAATTCAACCGTGGTCGCAGAACATAATTGTAATCAAAATAAGTCCTAGGAATTTCAAGTTTTAGTTGTCTATGTAACTTTGTGCCACATAGGGCCCAAATGAAACAAGAGTGCATCAAAACTGATAAGACACCACAAAAAACAAACCCTGAAACTTGAAGCACAGTTACAAGCCCAGACGAGGCTCATGCTCCATATCCTACATATATGATGCCGAATCCATGCCTCCTGTTGTTGGTGCATCATATCCTACTGCGTGCACTGGGGCTAGAGTATGAAGGACCGGAATTGGGCCAGACCTAAGTCTCAACAAAGTGGTGAGCATGGTCTCCAAACTCTCCCCCCTTCTATTCACTATCTCAAGCCTGAACCACAGGTCATCCATATCACGTCGCATGTCAAACAACATACCTCTCATTACTTCCATATAAGCTAAAAGGCGAAACCAATATTCACAGTTTTTGCAATTGTGATGCCGGTGCAAGGGAGGGGGCACCACTCTAGGAGTGGAGGGGACTCCAAAGGGTCTGGAGGAGGATGAGATATCTAAAATTTCACCTGGAGAAAATCCCAATGAGTTTCCCTGGTTGTCAAACCCTTCCATAAGGCAAGCCCGGGGAGAAGACAGAGGCCTCGGACTACGTAGACTAGAGGTTGACAAGGAAGAAGAGGAAACCTGGGGATTGGGAAGATTTGGATGCCCGACATTATTCATGCATGCCATTCCACCATAGGTTAGATACCAAGTTGTACCACGTTTTGAGCGCCTGTGTAGACACAACATAAATAGGAAGGGTAAGGACCATAAGTAATGCGGATATCAATGCACAAACAGCTAGAAGTAAGTGCCAAACTAGAGGTTGAGTCTGTTGGGATTGAGAAGGGAGGTAACTAGTCCGTATGAGCCATGGAGAGCCATAGGCGCTAGCACCCAACATATAACCATAAGGTCGATCTCACACATGCAGTGACTTGACATACCAGGCATGTCCATCTGCTTCATTAAGTAAACCATATAATCCAGAAGCAACTACCGAAGGTACATACGAGAGTAAATGTGAACAAAATGCCAGAGAGGGAGCATTAAGGAGCCAAAGGTGACGGGCATGGTGTTTTGCACGTGGTGCTCAAAGGATTCCCACCTTCCAATCACCCTCATTAGAACTCTTTTCGACGTGTAACACCACATTCGTGGAATATATGCACAATATTAAATAGAGACATGACATGCTTTAATATTTACAGTTTATGACTAAACATTTTTATATGCAAGCATATTCTCAAATATGACAAGCTTTAATATATGGTATATATAGGAGACTAGGAGGTACAATTACAACTAATGGACCCAATTCAACATAAATAAAATAACAATACTAATTTAATATGCCCCAATTAAGGGGTAATTTGTCACGTTTTAGGCCTTAAAAATCAAAAAAGTCAAAAACTGCTACCCTTAGAAGAAAGAATAAAGCAAACAAAGGCATGTTGGGAAGCACAAATAGATGTCGTAGAAGGTGCAATAGTTGTTTGTGAAAATATCCATGAAAAAATAGGAGACGCTACTTTAAAAGAAATTGCAATTGTTAAGGAACTCCAGGGCTCAAATTTGATCAAGAATTCAACCATAATCACAAAAGAAGAGCTTGATAGTAAGTTGGCCACAATGAAAAACACATTGGCTAATGAATTTCACAGTCTCATCCAATTTGATAATGAGGAACTGAAACAATGGCTTGTTACATTTGTCAATAAGAATAAATACCATTTGTCAATCATCAACCAAGTACAACTGGAATGCAAAGAAGTAGAGGAGCAGATTTTCGCTCTTCGGGTGAAGCAAGAAATAACCATCACGCCAATGAAAATATTTATTGATAATTGTATCAAGAATGCCATGGAACAAATTGTCATCCCATAATAAGCACCAAAAACAGTTCAACGGTAGTCCCACTAAACAACTTCTATAAAGCCACATGCATATTCACAAACAATTAGAACAACAAAAAACTTCCTTCCTAGTGAGTAGTCAAATAAGCACTTCATCTGCTTTTTCTCTTCTTTTGTTTCATCACTTTGTAATGTGCCAAAATTGCTTCTTGTATGCTATGTTCAAACCTAGCATCCATTTCTAACTATGTTTCTTTCTTTGTTCATGCTTTTTCTTCTATTTTATGGTCTGCGGGAACCCCAATCCTAGTCCATTTGCAAAAACACTTTCACTTTTTATAGATCCTATTTAAAAAACAGTTGTATATTTTTTGAACTTGGCCAAGAAATGTTTTGGCATTTACAAATATTATTGAAAAAACAATTGTGTATTTTTTTACCTTGGCAAAGTATTGTTTTCGCATAAGCAACTGTTCATTTTCCATAATTTTGCTATTACACATAATTTGAAGACCTCTATTCACTCTATCATTTTTCATTGAAACATCTTGTTCTATGCATATGTAGCCATTGACTATCATTCTTCCAACTAATCTTTTGAGCTCTAAGTTATCTTGGGTAAATTTGATAGAATATTGTAAATACTCTATAAAATAGTGTCATCTCGTTTGTCAAACCTTTCCTTGCTTGTTCTCGATATATTTATTTGATATGTACTTCATTGCTATCAATTTAACAGATGTTTAAGTTTATTTATATATATTATATTTTATTCACTTGTCAATATTTTTAACTCATATGCGCTTTCTTAGTGACAATTTAACCAACACTTAACTTTCTTTATACATATTATCTTTTATCTTATCTATATTATAGCTTAACCAACATCATGCATTGTCAAGTATTGTTTTAATTTTGAACGTGATCAGAATCTATGGTTCTGGACTTGATTGTTTTAAGTTCAAAGTCTTTACCATTTTTCAATGAAATAGCTTGTTTTGTGCATATGTAGAAATATTTCAACCATGCAAGCAATGTAGCTTCACAAACAAGTGCATCTAACTCTAGGATTTCTGGATCCATAAACCTCCAAAGAGGATTGGCCATGGGAAATTATTAGATTCCATACAGTCTCCGAATTCCACAATTCAAATAGATATCAATGTCATCAATAATAGAATATTGTTATGCATTGATAACATTGATAACTATTAGACTAAGTGTTGTTGTGTGGGGGTACACCTATGCAAAGGTGCGGAAGCTATACTTTTATCCATAACAACACAAGTATAGCTTTTGCACCTCCGCATAGGTGTATCCCCCGCACAACAACACTTAGTCTAATATTTATCAAGAAGTAGAGGGACAAGTGTGGAAGCTATACCTTTATGCATAACAACACAGGTATAGCTTCCACACCTCCACACAGGTGTACCCCCTGTAAAACAACACTTAGTCTAATAGATATCAAGTGATGGAGGTATTTTTCATTCCTTGATATTGCTTGTTCCTTGCCTCGCCTTTTATCTCTCTTGTTCAAGTTTAACGAGATCTTTTAATATCATAATATTTGTATTTATTTTATATATTTTATTCTTCTACTCATGTTACACAATCACTACGGGTAAATATCTTTATTTATTTTATATATTTTATTCTTCTACTCATTTTACAAAATCACTAGGGTTGTGTTAATTGTAATGTATCAACTCTTCTAATACCTGTGCATTTCAATGTAAATCCAAGCAAACAAACACTTAATTATGGGACCCATTACATGCATGTTACTTTTCTTAACTAGAAAGGAAATTCATTTTTTTTTACCACTTATTACCATGTAAAAGTGTGATTTTTTTCAAAGTATGGTGCTTCTAATGTCATAATATTTTTTTTCTTTGTTGATATTTATTTCAATATTAGACATATTATTTTATTTTAATAGTTTTGTTGTGGTCCAAATGTAGACCAGTTTCCAATTTGAAGGGTGTTGTGTGCAGTTGACAAATTTTGTTGAAACTCATAAGTAATAGAGAACATATATGACTTGACATTTTTATATGCAAATATATTCTCAAATATGACAAGCTTTAATGTATGCACAATATTAAATAGGGACATGACAAGCTGACAAGCTTGAATATTTACAGTTCATGATTTAACGTTTTTATATGCAAGCATATTCTCAAATATGACAAGCTTTAATATATGCACAATATTAAATATGAAGATGACAAACTTTAATATCTATGGAGACTATATGCATTTAGTTGTATTAAATTTCATTGTTCAACATATATTTTCAAGTTAGTGGGGACTATGTTACCATGCATCCCTTGTTCATTTAGTAAACACTTTTGTTATCATATATCAAAATTTTGAAAAGTTGTAAATAAATTTTGAAAAGTTATATGGTTGAAATTAAAAATTAAAAAAACTTCAAAATTCATGTCATATATAATGTATGTATAAATATTTAAATTTCATGTGATGCATAATGTAAATATAAATATTTAAATTATTGTTGTTATTTCTTAAATCTATATCTAATATAGATTTAATATAAATTAATAAAAAATAAATTTAATGATACCAATTCTTATATCTATCTATCTATCTATCTATCTATCTATCTATCTATCTATATATATATATATATTAGACTTTTCTTGGTGGAATCACCATTTTTTATTATTTAAATTGCATTTTTGAATGTACAAATGGATTCAACACCTGAAAAACATGCATGTAAAAATTCAAAAAGTGGAATATTTAGACTAACACACACACACACACACACACATATAATGGATGTCTCTAGTATAATAGATGTAAACTTTTAAATCAAATAATTTTATATTATCTAATTTCATTGAGGGTTTATATTCATCTTAAATCTAGATTTATTAATATCTAAATTTTAATTTATGTTGTTATCTAAATATCAATCTATATAGTTTTTTTTGTTATTATTATAATGTAACTTTATCTAATCTAACATTATGCTAACATGATAACACTTACTGGGATGTAAATCACCTAGCTACTCTCAAAACAACTAGATAAGATTTGAAAAACTGTTTACATATGTATGCTTTTGCACCTCAACTAACATTCCCATCAAACCACTAGGTAACACCACAAGCCCCTTTATTATTGAGACAACACCTTTTAATATTTTTTACCCTTCTCTACTTTCAAACACCTTTTATATAAATATATAGTTCCTCCCTAGTTGAATGAAAATATAAATACACATTATTAAACTAAAACCTCACTCCCCTACTTTCTCTTTCTAACATAGAATCAACAACTTGCAATGAATTTCCTCTTTTAGCATGCCTTTGGCATTTTGACGTTCATTGCAACATGGTGTAACTCAACCCTGTTTCAGTGAACACAAAATATAATGATGCAAATAACTGCAAGAAGTGATGACCATACAAATACTTTGGTGATTAATTTTTGGGTTACCGACCTCTAGTAAATTTGTTTTGCATTTTGTTAATATTTGAAGATAGGCAATGTTTGTTGGGTTAACTTTGAAATAATTCTGTTAGTGAAATTACATTAAATTTTTAAAAGTTTAAGCAATCTTTTGAATTTTTAGTTTTATTGTAAAAATATTAAATATCTCTTTACAGAAATGGGTAAATTACAGATTGTTATGCAGCTCTTAATAAAGATTGTTATGTTCATTGTAACTCAAAACAAATATGATTGAATTTTTTTAAAACAAATATGCTTGAAATTTTTTAAATCTATTTGTATTATTTTCTATAAAAAAATATTGAAAATCAAATTTAGAATTACGTTTGTGGATAACATGAGACGCTTCAAAAATCAATTTGATAAACACAAGTTCAGATTCAGCGGCACCAACGTACGATGCCAGCCTGTGCACGATTCAAAATTGAATAATCTCAACGGCCACATTGGGCCCCTATGAGCTATGCAGCCTTAAGAGGATTTGAAAGAGCAAAACAGTTAAATGTATGTGAAATCCGGTATCATTATTGGATTAGAGAGAAAATAGAAGGGGCAGCGGTATTTGTGCAGAAGAAGATGGTAGAGGATTGGCCTTTCTTCCGGGCTTCTGGGAGGATTTGTGCCCATAGAATAGTTGTTTTGGAGCCTTTTCGACTAGATGGGTTCTGCCACCTGCGCCTGTATTATTTGACAGATTTCTTTTTGTTCGACTTCGATCTCCGCCGCCGGAACTCTCCTTCTCCACTGAGAATATCACATCTAAGAATCATATGGAAGAACAACTAGAGATTAAATTGGGGAGTAGAACCGAGCATATTCCGAGGTTTAGATGGCAAATCGAAAGAGCAATGGCATTTGTGAGCTTGGCTGGGAGGAGAAGATTGGCTTTGCTGGGAAAAGAAATTGGAGAATATAATAACACAGTTCTTGGAGGTTTTTTTTTTTCATCCATTTCCTTGAGTTTCCAGGGTTTTATTTTTGGCACTGTTTGTATTCCGTGTAAGAGTTTGGAAAATTTTCCCAAGCTTCGAGGCTTTTTTTCCATATATTTCCCTGAGTTTCTAGGATTTTAATATTTGGCACTGTTTTTCTCAGCTAAATATTCCGCGTAAGGGTTGAGAGTTTTTCAAAATATTCGATACATTTCCTTGGGTTTCTAGGATTTTATTTTTGGCACTGTTTGTCTCAGCTAAATATTCCAGGTAAGGGTTTGCGAATTTTTCAAAATATTCAATGTCTGGGTTTTATTTTTTGGCAATGTTTGTCCAAGCTAAATATCCCACGGAAGGGTTTGATAAATTTTCACAATATTCGATGCTTCTAGTCATTAAATATCTTTTGTCCAAGCTAAATATCCCACGGAAGGGTTTGAAAAATTTTCACAATATTCGATGCTTCTAGTCATTCAATATCTTGGGTTTATAAGGGTGTTTCTTTGTACGGTTTGTCTTCAATAGGGTTCTATTTTTAGTACCGTTTGTAAAAATTCAGTAAATGAACCTGGCATAAAACCTTCATAAACTTAGATGCATTAAATCTTATCTTAAGCATATTTTGGGGTTTATAGGGTTTTATTTGTTGGCATAAAACCTTCATAAACTTAGATTTATTAAATCTTATCTTAAGCAGATTTTGGGGTTTATAGGGTTTTATTTGTTGGGATTGTTTGTCAAAGTTAAATAGCGGGTATTATTTATGGGACTGTTTGTCACAGTCAAATTGCATCTGCATTTGCAATTGGGTTTGATTCTTGCGAGCTTAAATCATTATGTTGGCCCCTTATTATTACACTACTTTCAATCATACCCAACCGCAAATTCTTACTAAAAACAATGAAATTCAATCGAAATTTAGAATGCAACAAAATTTGAGCTGAAATCGCTGAAAAACTGGGAAATTTGTTGCAAAACTGGGAAATTTGCGGGTTTTTGCATTTTCATGGTGGGTTTAATGTTATTTTTCCAGTCTATTTGGGTAATGCATGTTCACTGCTTTTAATTCGGTTATCATCTCCTTCATTTTTTTTATTAAACCGGTTGAAGGAAAATTAGGTTATATTGAATTCAAATTGGGTTTTATTCAAATGCCATTTAGGTTATATTAAATCCAAATTGGGTTTTATTGTGTCAGATACTTTCATCAGGAAAAATGTCGTTCAGACCTGTGTCAACGAGGATTGACGTCTGGAGGGAGGGCTACAAGAAGGATGTTGGCCCGGAGGAGGAGAGAGAGGAAACAATGGTTGAGAAGAGAGGAAAATTTGCAAGAGGAGGAGAGAGAGGAAACAATGGTTGAGAAGAGAGGAAAATTTGCAAGAGAAAAGAAGAGGAGGAACGTCGGCCTTGCCTGCTACCTCTGCAGTCCGACAGAAACCTTTTCAGGTGACATGAAGGTGCATACATTGTAACTTTGTATATAGCTTATTCTATCTGAATTTAAATTGTAACTTTGTATATAGCTTATTCCTTAAATTTAGATTGTCATTTTAAATAAATTTAAATTTAGATTGTAATTTTTAAATAGATTTAAATTTAGATTGTCATTGTTATTTTAAATAAATTTAAATTTAGATTGTAATTTTTAAATAGATTTAAATTTAGATTGTGATTTTTAAAGAGAAAATATATATTCTTAATCATTAAAACTATTTAAATAATCAAATAATAATAAAATTATTAATCATAAGACTATTCAAATAATCAAATAATACTAAATGTAAAGACTATTCAAATAATCAAATAATAATAAAATGTAAAGTGCTATAAAAAAAAAATAGAAAAAATTAGTAAAATTAAACATCCCATAATACGCAATTGTCTATTGGTTAAGATTATTCAAATAATCAAATAATAATAAAATGTAAAGTGCTATAAAAAAAAATTAGAAAAAATTAGTAAAATTAAACATCCCATAATACACAATTGTCTATTGGTTAAGAGTATCCAAATAATCAAATAATAATAAAATGTAAAGTATTATAAAAAAAAATAGAAAAAAATAGTAAAATTAAACATCTCATAATAAAATGTAAAATACTATAAAAAAAAATTAGTAAAATTAAACATTTCATAATACACAATTGTCTATTTTTAAGATTATGAAACATCCCATATTCTTAAAGATTAGTTAATAATTCCAAACAACATATTATTCTCTATATTATTAGATGTACTTTAAATTAAACTCAAAAAAATTGGATATACCGTGAAGTAAACTTAAAAAAATAAAAAGTGATCTGTGAGTAAATCTTCAAAGACTACCATTAAACCCAAATTACATTTCATATAAGTTTATAACTTACAGCTATTCAAAGACTACCGTTAAACCCAAATCACATTTCATGTAAGTTATTAAATCACATTTCATATTTCATATAAGTTTATAACTTACAGCTATTCAAAGACTACCATTAAACCCAAATCACATTTCATATAAGTTTATAACTTACAGGAACTTTGTAGATACGAACTATATTTTAACTATAAGACAATCGAGCTATATTTTAGGAATAACAAGCATTGTTTCATTTTGTGTTTTAGACTATTTTAAGTTGGTGGAATACCCAGTAGACCCCAGCAAGTTTAGGGCTTACGTTTAGGGTTCTTTCTTGATTCTCCTTGATGGATCAAACCTCCTAAAAAAATCCTTAAATAGATGCAAGCAACAGGGAAAGGGTTAGATTTTGCTTGGAATGAGGATTTTTTCAAACTGGCAAAAGAAGAAAGAGGGTTAGGGATTTCTTCAAAGTGGCAGAAGAAGAAAGAGGGATACAGACATATCATTGATTTGCTTGGATTCCGAGTCTTCCTTCCATTTTCTTTTCTTTGCTTGGTTGCCATTTTACGGTCTTGTAAACATCAGGATAAGTTCTGAGATACTTCTGATCTAGCCTTCACAGGGGCTGGGAAGAGATTGTTATGCCAACAGTGGCTATGCATGGAAATCTCTTTATGAAAAAAAGGATTGATTTGGTAGCCTTTCAGTCCATTTTTTTTTGGTTTTCTTTTGTTTTCTTTCACTGTTTAGGTTGATTTATTTGTTAATAATATATTAAAAAAAAAAAAAAACTATGTATTCCAAAAGCAAGTCAGTTTTATTTCTTTCGGTAGGTTCTGCATTCTCTTGTAGTTACACATTTCAATTGCAGCAATTGTATTTCTTTATTTTTATTTTTGTTATCTGATTAGCACTATAGCACAGTTCTTTTGTTTTCTACACATTGTTTTCTATCTTTGTGGAGTTTATCACAGAAAAACAAAAAAACAAAAAAACACAAACAAGAACATACAACCCTCGAAAATACTTTAAAAAAAAAAAAAAAAACTAATTATCCAATTTGTTTCTTGTGGTGAGGTATTTTAATTACGCTACTGAAAGGAGGGAATCCATTACTGTAAATCCAACCAATCGTCATTCTAGTTCGACAAGCACACTTCATTAATTCCATTTTTAGCTAGTTAACAGAGTTGTAGGAGTAATGATCTGGACCACTTCATTAATTTCATTTTTGGCTAGTTAACAACAGAGTTATAGGAATAATAATCTGAACCAAAGCAAAGGCAAATATATGTTTATTTTGAACCAGGAACTGACAGGGTTAGGTCTGAGCGGATTTAAGTGTAGTGCTGTAATTATATAATAATTACATTATATAAATTTTAAGAGCATGTCTTTTCTTATGAGAGGTCACAAGTTCAAATCCTGAGTGGTTAGGTTTTATTAGTCAAAATTGTTGGGTGAAGGCTGAGTGAAGGGAGGGAAGTGTCCTACACCAATTTAATGTTGATGTCTGGCTTCGTCGTGACCTTGAAAATAAATTATTATTATTATTGTTTTTTATTTTTTATTTTTTTTAACTAGAACGGTTATGAATTTTATTAATAGGGAATTCTAGTTGGCCGCAGCCTTACAACCTTCACAAAAATCCTTCTACGTTTGGGTCTCCATCATTTACGCTGAGTTCTCCTTGGGCCAAGAGGCATCCTTTGTTGGCTAAATTGTCTGCTTCTTTATTTGAGTCTCTGAGTATATGATAGCATTTGAAGGAGGTGAAGTCTTGTAGAATATGTCTTAGCCTTTGCAGGTTCTTGTTTAGGCCAACGTCATTAAACTTTCCTCTCGAATGTAACATTTTGATCAAGATTTCAAAATCTCTAAATGCTTGCAGCTCCCGGTGTCCTCTTTCCTTGGCTATCTGGCAGACTTTTATCAAACTCAGGATTTCTGCTTGATTGTTGGTTCGATGTCCAAGTCCCCAACAAAAGGTTTCTAGTCTTCTCCCTTCACTGGAATAAATAATTCCTCCAGCTCCTGTTGTCCCAGGGTTTCCCTTCGAGGTGCCATCAAAGAAGACTATAGTTATTCCTTGCTTCTTCCACCAACTCTGCAATATATCATGATTATCTCTTAGCCTCCATTTTGTTTCGAAATGGGGTTTTTCAATGCTATGGATCTGGTGGGTAAGCACAGAGGTACCGAGCCAATTCTTTTCCTCATGCTGCAGCGAGGTGTCGGCTTTGTGGTTTTGAGAGCTCAAAGTTTCTAGGAGGAGGCCTTTTTCTTTTGCTTCTACCATGTTGGGGGCCCATGCTATATTGTTGAAAGTTTGCTCGTTTCTTGCAAGCCAAAGCTTCCAACACACATATTTGGGGATGGAGATCCAGACTCTGGCCCATAATGAATTCAATAGGAGCGAAGGGTAGCATTCCTTCCAAGTTGTGAAGATCTACTACAGATATTTTAGTGGGGGCAACGACCTTGAGGCCATGGAGGATGAGAAGCCAGACTTTTTTTGCAAAATGGCAGTCTACAAACAAATGATCTGAGGTTTCCATGGCTTCTTTGCATAATGAACATCTGTGTGGACCGACAATATTTCCTTTCATTAAATTTTCGCCGGTCAGGATCTTTTTATGCATTAAAGTCCAGAAGAAGAAATTTACCTTGGGGATCGCCATTGAGTCCCATACCTCCATCCAAAATCTTGCAGGGAGAGGTCTGTCTTTCTGTGGTTGTACCAGTGCATAGCCTTTGGCTGCGGAGTATGATCTTGTAGGTCCCCAACCCCAATTGTCTTTTTCTGTCTTGTGCACAGGAGATGCATCTAGAAGCTCCACTTTGAGCATTTCTAGTTGCTGGAGGAGGCGATTTGGAACGTTTCCGAAGTGCCAATCTAACCAGAAGCCATTATCATCCCATTTTGAAATGTCATTGATGCTCTGTATTCCTTTGTGGTTAAGAAATTCGCGGATTTCAGACAAGCTGGCGTTTGAAGCAAGGGGCGGATTCCCCATTATCCGATCTGTCCAAAGATTGGTCCATTTTCCATTTCCTGGGATGCGATACAGGTTTTGGATGAAGAATCATGCCCCTTTAATGTACAGTTTCCATAGCAGCGTGCTCTTCCTTTTGTTGACGTTTTGTAGATTTTTTATTTTGGCGTTTGGTATGTATTTGTACCTTAACGTTTTGTTGACAGGGTGAATGGGATCGTTGTGCATCTTCCACAGAATTTTGCAACCCAGTGCTATATTAACGAGTTCTGGATCTCGGATCTGTAGCCCGCCTTCTCTCAATGGTCGATTTACTGCATCCCAACTGACCAAATGAAACTTGTGTTGGTTCCCTTTCCCACTGTGCCACAAGAAGTCTCTCAACAATTTGTTGATTTGCCCAGATATCGATTTAGGTGCCAAGAGGTAGGACGCTTGGTAGATTGGCAATGAAGATAGGACTGCTTTTATCAGAGTTAGTTTACCTTCGTGAGTGAGCCATTGTCCTCCCCAAGCATCGATTTTACCTTTGATTTTTTTTAAAACTCCTTCCCACAGGTTGAATTTGTTTATACCCAATGATAATGGCAGCCCAAGGTACTATATATTTTCCCATTTTGAATGCCCTTTGAACCTGAGGTTGTGTGCTATCGTTTGGGTTTCATGCTCTGATGCGTTCCAACTGTAAACAACACTTTTCCTTTCACTTATTAGAGCTCTAGACACTTTGCAGTATGCTTGAAGAGTATTCTTGAATGCAGAGGCTACTCTGTTAGAGGCTCCTCCAAGCATGAGAGAGTCATCCGCAAACAGAGCATGATTTATAGGTTTAAGATCCTTCATTATTCTCAAGCCTAGGGCAGCTCCTATTATCCTGTCCTGCTCCAGCTTCCTGCTGAGTGTATCCGCCATTAAAATGTACAGAAATGGAGAGAGGGGGCAGCCTTGCCTCAGCCCCCTTAAAGATTTAAAAAATTCTGCTGGCCTCCCGTTTACCAAAGGGGCTATCCATGGGCTGTGGGTATAGGCTTGTATCATATTTACAAACTCTTGCTCGAATCCGAATGAAATAAGAACTTGATAAAGGAAGGACAACTTTACTCTGTCGAAGGCGTTGGCCATATCTAACTTAATCAACATGCCTTTCTCTTTTCTGAGATTGCTGGAATGCATAGCTTCCTGGACTTGGATTACATTGTCCAGGATGTGTCTCCCTTTGACAAATCCTCCTTGCGATTCTGAGATGAACTTGCCCAACAGAGGCTTTATTTTGTTTGCAAGGAGTTTTGCAATTATCTTGTAAGAGGCGTTACATAGGGAGATTGGCTCGAATCTATCAATGGAGGCAGGATTTGTTTCTTTCGGGATTAATGCGAGGAAAGTTGAGTTGGTGCTGCCTCCCAATTTTGCTTTCTGTAGGAATCCTTTTATCATTCTGATGAGGTTAGGTTTGATTATATTCCAGCATATCCTGTAAAAATGAATGGTAAACCCATCTGGCCCTGGGGCTTTGTCAGGATCCATGGACCAGATGATTTTGTTGATTTCTTCTTCGTTGGTTGGCCTCAATAATGCTGTGTTATCTTCTTTTGTGACCAGTGCTGGAATGTTCTTGAGGAATTCTTTATTGCCTTCTTCATTATCATCGTTCTCTTTGCTATAAAGATGGTGGAAATGTGAGACAACAACGACCTTTATTTGGTCTGTTCCTTTGCAAAGCTTCTCGTCGTTGGTTGTAATCTCAGAGATGTGGTTCCTGGAGAGGCAGGCTTTAAATTGACGGTGGAAGTAAGATGTGTTTCTGTCACTAGCTTCAGGCAAAGGTTGCGGGACTTTAGTCTCCAGTATTCTTCTTTGTTTATGAAGGAGCAATAATTTTTACATTGGGCTGCTTGCTCCTTTTCCATATTTTTTTTAGTAATATCTATTGTTTCCATTTCATTCTGCAACTTTCCCAGTTGTTGCACTAACTCCTTTCTTTGGGTATTGGGATTGCTTACCGAGAGTTTGCTCCATTCCTTGAGGGATTTTTTTGTTATTTTTAATTTTTGTTCCCAAAGATAGTTGGGAGAGCCAGTAACTAAGGTGGACCATGCCAGTCAGACCATCTCTACAAAGCCACTCTTTTCTTTCCACAATGGGCTAAATCTGAACGGGATTGGGCCTAGTTTTTCTTCCTCCTCTAGCAAAAGCAGGATGGGTTTGTGATCCGAGGTGAGCTTGGGGAGGATGGCTATGGAGATTATCTTCCTTTCCATCAGCAAAGTCCTTTAGACCAAAAACCAATCCAATATGGCAGATATGTGTTCCTCCCTTGTCCTGTTATTGGTCCAGGTGTAAAGCCCTTTGCGTGGTTTAAAATGCATTAGGTCCCAATGTTGTATCATGTCTTCTACTACATAAATCATTTGGTCCTTGCTGGTCCTTGCTAGTCCTTCCTCCCCTCTTTTCTTTTTCATTCATGATGAGGTTAAGGTCTCCAGCAATGATTATATTGTTTGGGGAGTTTAGTTCTAGAAACTCATTTAAAGTTTTCCAACAATCTCTCTTTTCAGAATGCAAAGTCAGTACATATAAATTGAATAATTCGATGGTTAACTTACTTGCTATGTGCTTCAACTCTGTAAGGCTCCAATGCTGAGTGTTGTAGGAGTTGACAAGTCTGAACTGTTCTTCCTTCCACAGTGTTGCTATTCCTCCGGAGGAGCCCCTTGCACTAATTGTTTTCCCTGTATTCTTCTACCAATTGTTTTTGCTAATCTCTAGAAGGGCTTCCCCTTCGATTTTTGTCTCTTGGAGCATGAGGATGTCTGCTGGTTCCGCTTTCATCAGATCCTTGACCGCTTCAATTTTCGACGAATTCCCCAGACCTCTACAATTCCAAGAGACGATTTTCATTACTTACTGTTGGGGGTATAATTGTTTCTGGTTCTTCTGTGTCCTTATTGGGCTCTACTGTTTGAGGTCCTGATTGCGGCGTGGGATTGGAGCTTTCGTCGATTTGCTCTTGCCCTAGTTGCTCCGGGTTGCTATTCTTCATTGTTCCTTTGCTTCTAGGTTTTGTTGTCCCTGTTTTCTGAACTATGATCCATTGATTTGTTTTCTCGTTCTCACTCTCCTCTGCATTATTTTTTTTGCAGTGTCTTGCAAAGTGGCCATAGTCNNGGCAGTGTCGACATTTGAAGGGTAGCCACTCATAATCTAGCTCCTGAATATGCGTCCAATTTGCAACAGTTAGTTTGATTGCCTCTGGTAATCCCACTTCCAGATCGACCTCCACACAGATCCGTGCGCATGAATACTGGTCTTTTCTCACGGCTTGGTCCATGTACCTTCCGAGCGTATTGCCGATTGCATGCAATGATTTTTTATTCCAGCAGTGCAAAGGGAGATGAGGTAGACGGACCCACACTGGAACGATAGATGGCACATCCTAATATGAATCGAAATATGGGGTCCATTTGTTCAGATATAACCCCTGTGGCCCCATGAAGTATGGGTCGTTTATGAAAATGAGGTTTTTTTCCTCAGGGTTTTCAAAGACGAATACAAAGTATCATTTCCATACAAAATGACTCTTTATTCCTTCTGAGATGAGCGAGCTCCAATTCCTCTGCACCCAAGCTTCGACGGATTTGGGAGAGGGCCAGAGCCTGGTAAACTGCCCGATAAGACCTCTGTCTTCTAGATTGACTGTCGATCTGCAAGTTTCTTCTAGAGGCAGTTCAACGCTTGGGATGCATTCCAATTTCTTTACGAATTTCTGTTGTGTTGCTGACGACGGTCTCTTGGAAGCTTCGGCAACGAGCTTCCTGAAGTCATCGAACTCTGGCAAAGGGGGTTGGGTGGGGATGGCACCCCCACTAGTGTCCATGGATAGAGAGCCCCTACTCGCTGCGTTGTGCTCTCGGGCTCCCAACACCAGATTGTACAAATTCTTATTGTTTTTAATTTATAATTCATTTATAAAATTAATGTTATTCTCAACTCTACCTTTTTTTTAATTTGATTATAAATTCTTATTTTGATTTTGACATTTTAAAATATGTTAAAATGTGTTTATTAATTTTTATTTGGAATTATATATTTTAAAATATGATTATAAACTAATAAGATTACATTTTAAAATGTAATAAAATAAGTATTTTATGATGGTATTGTTTTTATGGTTTTAAGTTAATAATTCAATTAGAAAATTATTGTTATTTTCATTTATACTTTAAATTTTTATTTTTTAAATTATATGATATTTTTCAACAAAATCAATATTTAGAAAATTATTGTTATTTTTATTTATATTTAATTTTTTTTTTTAAATTATATAATATTTTTTAACAAAATCCATATTTAGAAAATTATTGTTATTTTCATTTATACTTTAATTTTTTTTTTTTAATTATATGATATTTTTCAACAAAATCAATATTCAAGCATCGTTTTTATGGTTTTTAATTTATAATTCATTTACAAAATTAATATTATTTTTTTAAATTTGATTGTGAATTTTTATATTTAACTTTACATTTAAAAAATGTGTTTGTTAATTCTTATTTAAAACTTTATATTTTAAAATTTAATTCATAAACTTTTAAGATTATATTTTAAAATTTAATATTTAATAAAATGAATATCAATATTCAAGCATTGTTTTTATGGTTTTTAATTTATAATACATTTATAAAATTAATATTATTTTCAATTTTATTTTTTTTTAATTTGATTGTAAATTTTTATTTTTAATTTTACATTTAAAAATATGTTTGTTAATTCTTATTTAAAGCTTTATATTTTAAAATTTTATTCATAAATTACATTTTAAAATTTAATATTAAATAAAATGAATATTTTATAATGAAATGTGGTGTTTTTGAAAAAACATAACATTCCAGCATTGCTTTTATGGTTTCTAATTTATAATTATCTTTAAAATTTATATTCAACAAAATCAATATTTAAAAATCAATATTTAAAACATTGTTTTTATGGTTTTTAATTTTTAATTCATTTATAAAATTAATTTTATTTTCAACTTTTCCTTTTTAAATTTGATTATAAATTCTTATTTTGTTTTTATGGTTTTTAATTTATAATTCATTAATAAAATTAATTTTATTTTCAATTTTCTTTTTTAAATTTGATTATAAATTCTTATTTTTAACTTTATATTTAAAAATGTGTTTGTATTACTTTTATGATTTCTAATTTCTAATTAGCTTTAAAATTCTTACTCAACAAAATCAATATTCAAACACAAAATTATTATTCAAAATATTGTTTTTATGATTTTTAATTTATAATTCATTTATAAAATGAATTTTATTCTCAATTTTTCTTTTTAAATTTAATTGTAAATTCTTATTTTTAACTTTACATTTAAAAATGTGCTTGTTAATTTTTATTTTATACTTTATATTTTAAAATTTCCATTTTAAAATGTGTTTGTTAATTTTTATTTTATATTTTATATTTTAAAATTTAATTAAAACGTCCTTGTATTACTTTTATGGTTTCTATTTTATAATTAGTTTTAAAATCTATAATCAACAAAATCAATATTCAAAACATTGTTTTTATGGTTTTTAATTTATAATTCATTTATAAAATTAATTTTATTCTAATTTTTTATTTTTTAAATTTGATTATAAATTCTTATTTTTAATTTTACATTTTTAAAATTGTGTTTGTTAAATTTTATTTTATATTTTAAAATTTAAAATTTAATTCATAAATTTTAAGATTACATCTTAAAATTTAATATTTAATAAAATGAATTGAAAAACCGAGACACATTTAATCATTATTTTTATGATTTCTAATTTATAATTCATTTATAAAATTATTTTTATTCTCATTTGTAAATTTATATTTTGAATTTAACATTTTAAAATTATTCTCATTCTCATTTTATATTATTTTATGATGTAAAATTTTAATTTGATTATAAATTAATATATATAAAGTTATATGTTAAAATTTAATATTTAATAAAATGAATATTATTTATAAAATTATTTTTATTCTTATTTATAAATTTATATTTTGAATTTAACATTTTAAAATGTAAGTGAATTCTCATTTGGAATTTTATATTATCTTATGATGCAAATTTTTAATTTGATTATAAATTTATATATATAAAGTTATATGTTAAAATTTAATATTTAATAAAATGAATATCTAGAATATAAATATGTATAGGGACAAAACTTTAAATTTATGTATTTTTGTTTTATTGTATTTGTATTATAATGTGTCATATTATATTGTAATTTTTAATTTGATTATAAATATTTATTTTAAATTAATTGTAAATTTTTATTTGAAATTTCATATTTTAAAATTTGATTCATAAAATTGTAAATTTAATATTTAAAAAATAAATATCTTATGATGTTATGTGGTGTTTTTCAAGAAGATAATATTTAAACATTGTTTTTTGGTGTTTTTCAAGAAGATAATATTTAAACATTGTTTTTAGGTTTTTAATATATTTATAAAATCAATATTATTATGTTGTGTGGTGTTTTTCAAGAAGTTAAAATTTAAACATTGTTTTTTGGTTTATTTATAAAATTAATGTTATTGCCATTGTATATTTTGAAATTTGATTATAAATTTTTGTTTTCAATTTAACATTTTAAAATTGATTGTTAATTCTTATTTGAAACTTTATAAATTTATAAGGTTACATATTAATATTTAATAAAATGAATATATCTAGAATATAAATATGTATATGGAGAGAACTTTAAATTTATGTATGTGTCATGCTATATTATTTTTTGTTGTGTATATATTTGGTTATATAAATAAAATTGTAAGTAATATATTGTATTTTCATTTTGTTAATATTATTTTTTGTTGTGTATATATTTGGTTATATAAATAAAATTGTAAGTAATATATTGTATTTTCATTTTGTTAAAATTTACAATTTTGTATGTAATATGTTGCATTTTAAATCAGTTTGAAGTAAAATTTGATATTTAGAATAATGATTTTTTAAATATTAAGTTAATTTATAATTTATTTGTATAAAATTAATCATATTTTCAACTTTATATTTATAATTTTATTTTTTATTTTTTTCAATTTTATATTTATAATTTTATACCTTTACAATTTAGAATAAATTTGAATATTTGAAAGGTTAACATTTATGTTTATGTAAATTTAAATTTAAATATATTATTTTGTATTGTTATGTAATATTGTGTTGTATGTAGTTAGAATTTGATGTTTCATTTTTTTTAACAAGAACTGGAAAAGATATATTGATTGGTGTGGATAAATCTAGTGATGTTACAAAAAAACAGTCATGGAGCATTGTATTAGAGTTCTTCTCAGAGAGAGATGATTACAAAAATGAGAATGATCATACAACGAGTTACATCTCCTTTTGCTTACAAAAAATTTGTGTGGAGAGTTTCCTGAGTAGATTCTACAAAAGGAGCCACTTAAATAAGAAAAACAACAATACATATAGATGAGGAAACTAACTTAGGCATTCTTCTCCACCTTGGGTTGTTGCACGTTCCGTCTAAAGTCTGGGAGAGGCTCATTCAAATCTGGCACTTGGTTGATCGAATTGGACTGGGCGTTCCTTGAGTAGCCTTGCTGAGCTTCCGAGTTGCCTGTGGGGGGCTTCGTATCATCTAGCTGGTCAGGTCCATGTTGTAGAGTGTTAATCTGCAGACTGTTGGCATCTATTTGGCTTCTCTGTACATCACTTTCATCCTAGAGCTTACTTATCACGAAGCAGTGTTGAGATAATGTCTCCATCTCGAATGCCCGGTTGGCTCTCAAAGCTCCCAATTGCTCTTGTAGGCTGTTGCATCCTTCACATTTGGCCTCCCAATTATCCTCGGGCCAGGTCTCCGAGTCTTCCTGTGCATTAGTTTCCTGCTGCATTTCACTATTGCCTGAAGAGAGGCCGGACTTGGCCGACTCGTGTGGGTTATGCATAAGGCCAAGGGGAAAAGTCGAACGTGAGGTGACTTGGAGCTTGGGGGGACGACTGAGAGGCCGAGAAGTAAAGGGTGAAAGGGAGAGCCGAGGAACACTTAAGAGCTTAAGGTTTTGACAAGAGAGAAGCTGGGGGATGTGAAGAAGTTCGAGGACATACCAGTCTCTGCAATTGAGTAGTTCAGAGCGCAATGCAGCCCAAGAAAATCGCAGAGGAAGTCTAGAATGCCGCAAAGATGACGACAGGGTTGATATAAGTACCAGGAGGGTTCGAAAGGGCAAATGAACGGAAGGGATTTCCCATGAAAGCCAACGCAGAGTAAGGACGATTGCATGATTGTTGAGGGAGGGAATGACGAACGTTCCTGGGGGTTTGTGGGAGGATTCCTATACAGAGTATCGGTCGACGCCATGGAAGTGCTACTGATGCCAAGGGAGTGTTAGAAAAACAGGACCGCGGAGCAATAAAATAAAACAAATGCAGAA
>CBVK0103598350.1:0-13896 GCA_900067695.1 Picea abies | reverse complement strand
AATTGTTAAAGCAAAAGCTTGGCTTCTCCTCATTAACATTTTATAGAAAAAACTACAAGGAAGCACAAGCAAAAAGTCATTTCTCTATCATATTTGTCTTATTTATATAAAATAGAGGGGGAGGGAGTTTAATCATTTTGATTCCTCTACTTGGCTATCTAATTCCTTTCTTAGCTATTCGGTTTCTTCATTCAACTCCCTCCTGTGTCTTGTGCCACCTAGGAGTTTGTCTCATTTCTTGATTGTGCAAACTTCTTATACTCATGTTCCACCCAATAATTTCAATTCCATTTGTCGGTTTGAATTTCTTGATTGTGCAAACTTCTTGTACTCTTGTTCCACCTAACAGTTTCAATTCCATTTGTCGGTTTGAATGTACTTTTCATTAACTATCTGAACCTCTTCTTGAGCATTTGATTCCCTTTGCAATCATTGTAAGTTAGTGTACAAAACACGGGCTGCACGTGCAACTATTAACATTAAGTCAATTCCATCGAACGAAACCCCTCTTAATTATTTCAAATCAAACCAAGTTATTACAAATTTTGGGCTATTTTATTAAGTTTGAGAGCAAGGTTTAAAACACACATTAGTTAGGAGTCGAGAATCCTAATTTGGGGATCAAGACCAATCTCAAAATGGAGACATGGATCGCGTGGAGGCTCGATTTTTTAGGTCAAGCCCGATTACAATCGAACATCAAAATATTTCACATACAAAACCTTACGTTTAGGAGCAAAGTTTGAACGGTGTGATGAGGTTTAAAGACACAAACAAAGAGTTATGGGAAAGGAGGCCAATTTTAAAATCAAGGCCAATCCATCTCACTATCATTCATAAAGAGAAGGCCCAATCTTGAAATTGTGTCCAATTGTTTGAGCTAAGATTGGAGCACTTTGATGAATTGAGAACCTGATTTTGAGGTTTTCGACCAACCAAAGAAACATGGCGTACAAAGATCAAAAAGAAGATTAAAAAAAATATGAAACAAAGTCGAACATCCATACAATTCAAATGGTGATGAGAGCGTCCACTTTGAAGATCAGAGCCAACTTCCAAATCGAGGCAAAGCAAAAGTGAACAAGTGAAAAAGGGGGCCTAATTTTGAGAATCGAGATCGATGATTGAACTTTAAAAAGAGTTCTGAGTTGGTTGAATCCAAAAAGGAAAAAAAATGGTTCGAACACAAGAAAAAGTTCGAAAGAAAGAAAAAACCATTCAAACAAAAAGTTAAAAAGAGCTCGAAGAAGGGGGGATTTTTTAATGGTTTGAAGAGATTGAATGAGGGCTCAATTTTCGATCGATTTGGAGATCAAGGGAAATTTGAAAATCGAGACTCATCCACACTAGAGTTGATGGATGAAGACCCTAATTTGAAAATCTGGGCCAATTACCAAATCAGATGGATCAAGGAGTCAAGACGAAAGTTAAGAATTCGAAAGAAGAGGTTTCAAAGTTCGAACAAAGGCCAAGTTTCAAAATATTCAAAGGTTCAAACAAAAATCCAAGGGAAGGTTCAAAGGCAAAATAGAGGTGATAGAAGGGACAAATTTGGCAATTGAGCTCTATTTCTATTGGGGAATTGATAAAGTAATAAAAAGGAAAAAGCATCCCCATTCTAGAAATTGGGCCAATTTGGAAATCGAAAGGGGTGAAGCAAAATTTGAAAGATAAGTAAAGGAAAAGGACTTCAAGTTTGAGTTTAGAAAAGGGACCCAAGACTCGAAAGAAAACTTAAAAATGAAAGCTCAAGTTAAAAGAAAATCTTAAGGTTCATAAAAACTCAAAAAAAAAGGCTCAAACCTGAACTCAAAAAATTCTCATTCGAAAAAGAATAACCATGAATCTCGATTTAGCAATCAGACCGATTTTGAAATTGGAGAAGAACTTCAAAAAGAGAATAAGAGGCCCTAATTTGAAGATCAAGCCCAATCTAGAAATCAAGGACCAAAAGAATTCGAACAAAAGAAAACGAAGAGAAAAACTGAAGAATGAAAAAAAAAGAAAACACAATGAGAAATAAAGTTCAAAGAAGAAAAGCAAGTCAATTGAAATTTATTTCTCAAAAAAGGAAAGCAAGCCAATCTTGCGAGTTGTTAAGAGCTCAACACATTCTTGATAATATATGTAGTCTTTCGAAATAAATCACAAATTGATTAGCATTATCGAAGTTCCAAACCATACTAGATTGGTCCATCGTCAAGATATTTGTTCATGATGATGAACCACACTAGTTTGATCTAAAATGTCAATAACAGTAATTTGGTTGCAATTTATCCAAAAGACTCCATACAATGGCATCAATCACAAAAGTATTAGAAATAATATTCTTCATACTATTGAGATTAGCCCTCCAACTAACCAATAAAAACCCATTATTATTTCTAATATTTCATGAACCGCAAACATTAGCCTCACATACTATGTTGATAAAAAGCAATCAACTATGCAAAATAATCTGTAGAGATAACTTTATTAGAAATCATTTAGATAGACAATTTGTGAAGGTTTAAGATGGAAAACACACAAAATAAAAATAAAAAAATGTTTATCAATGTGAACAATCATATCAAACAACTCACAAACTACTAGTATCAGAACACGCACTTATCAGAAACTACTAGTATCAAAACACACACTTATCAGATATGATGAGAAGTGTGTTGGATAATGCCAACCAATTTACACTCATTTTTTAGATATTGGACAGATTTTTTGACCCCTATTATTCTGTAATTAGTTGAATCAAATCAACCAAATTTAGAATAGGGATAGAGGCACATTTAATGTAATCAGTTTATTGTAACTGAGTGAAGACTGCTATATATCTATGTAAGCATGTTAAGGCAGAGTGTGAGATGTGAGAGTGCTTGACACGCATGAGCATGAGTGGTCTGGCTGATGTATTATCTCCCTTGCATAATATTAACCGAATAGCATTGTCATGTGGATGTTTCCCTGTATAAGGTTTTATCACATAAAAACATTGTGTTAGATCTATGTTTGCTCATTTGCTTGTATCTTGTTCTATATTTGTTTCCGTTGCAGATCAACAAGTGGTATCAGAGCATGGTTGTGCAAGTTAAGCAAGTTTGCAAAACACACCGAGCAAATCTTCGCAAATTCAAGAATGAAGCAAGTTCAATTTTGCCTATGACAAAATCAATCTAAGTGTGAGAAGGCAAGGGGCTTTATTTTGTAACTCGTACGCACTTATACATGGAGAACCGAGCATCAAATCTGTATGGACGCTTATGTGCATGGGTAGAGGAGCATCTCAGACGCACTGTGCATAACCATTGCAAGTGTCCTCCCAAATTAGCCTTTATTCTTTGAGAAGAGTGTTAGCCATTAAAGCCTTTCACGGCAAATTGTTAATTCTTTAAAAGCATACGAGTGGAGTGATGTTGTGGAAGGTATGATGACATGCTTTTGTTCCCATTAATCACAAGGATATAATTGCTTTTGTGAGGTGAATATTTTATACACACAACGTGGATAATTTATGAAGGATCATAGTTAAATGGATGGATAATTTTTAAAGTGGATGTTTAGTTGTAATATTAAAACCTTTTTTTTGGGTTCCACTTTTGAACTATAAAATATTCCTCCATATTAAGAAGCTCTTTTATTTATTTATTGAGAGTTTGTGTTAATGGAAAAAGTTCAAAGTTCGAAGTTTGAGGTAGATAAATTTAGCACGAAAAACAACTTTGAGTTTTGGAAGCTCAAGATGCAGGATTTACTGGTGCAACGAGAGTTGCAAAAAGCATTGGCAAACAAAACAAAGAAACCAACGACTATGACAAATGAAGAATAGGAAGATCTGGATGCAAAATCTCTTAGTATCATTTGTTTATGTTGGGCGGATTATGTTTTGTTTAATATCGTAGGAGAGGATACATTGGGCTTATGGAGCAAGACGAAAAGTCTATATATGACGAAGTCCTTGACAAGCAGGATCTACTTGAAGAGACAGTTGTACAGCTTGCAGATGAAAGAAGGTACAACAATTGCTAACCATTTAAATATTTTTAATACCCGTATAGTTCAATTGACTAGTATGGAAGTTAAATTCGAAGATGAAGATAAAGCTATTACACTATTGTGTCTGTTCCCCGAGTCTTGTGATAATCTAGTCACCTCTATTAGCTTTAGCTCAACAGATGTTTTAGATTATGACTATGTTGTGGGAGCTTTGTTGGCTAAGGAGAAAATCTAGTCAAAAAACCTCAACTTCAAAGGCGATGTTGGTCAGAGGTCTAACTAAAGAGCAGAATCAGAGAAGTTCTTCTCAATCTAAGTCAAGACGTAGAAAGGGTAAAGCAAAATGTTGGTACTGTGGCAAAACAAGACATCTCAAGAAGGATTGTTGGAAAAGAAAGGAATCCGCGAAAAACTCTACGAAGAAAGCAAATTGGGTTGTAACAAATTCAAGTATGAATGATGAAGTTTTATTCGTTTCTAGTAATTTGCAATATCAAGATGAATGGCAGTTAGATTCAGGTGCCTCCCACCACATGTACTCACATAGAAATTGGTTCATTTCTTACCAATATGTTGATGAGGGTGTAGTGTTTATGGGAAATGGTATTCCATGTAAAACTGTTGGGGTTGGAAGTATTAGAATCGAGATGTTTGATGGTATTGTTAGGGAATTAACGGATGTTATATATGTACATGAGCTTAAATCAAATTTGATTTCATTAGGAGTGTTGGATTCTTGTGGATATAAGTATACAGGTCAAGGTGGAGCACTCACATTGTCGAAAGGTAGTTTAATAATGATGAAGGCAACAAAGGTCGATAACCTTTATAAGTTGGAAGGGAGTACTGAAATGGCATCTGAAGTGACAAATGTATCTTCTTGTTTATGACAAAAACATCAAGGTCATAAGAGAAAGAAAGAATTGCAGGTATTGGTAAGCGGTAAATCAATTTCTTGTAACTGAGTGAAGACTGCTATATATCTATGTAAGCTTGTTAAGGCAGAGTGTGAGATGTGAGAGTTTTTTACACGCATGAGCATGAGTGGTTGAGTTGATGTATTATCTCTCTTGCATAATATTAACCGAATATCATTGTCTCGTAGATGTTTCCATGTATAGGGTTTTACCACGTAAAAATGTTGTGTCAGATCTGTGTTTTTTCATTTGCTTGTATCTCGATCTATAATTGTTTCCGCTACAAATCAACAAAGTGCATGGAGAAAATTGCCATTAATTAATCTATAAAGTTAAAAATCAGAAACACAAACACTTATATGATGTGACAAGAATTGCATAGGAAAATTGTCATTAATTAATCAAATAAAGTTAAAATAGGTATCTAAGAAAGAATATTATTTTTTTTCAATAGGAAGGATGCAAAAATTTTATTAAAAAAGGCAAATTGTCTAAAAAAAAATTAATTACAAATACATATGACACTTCTCGTTACTCATTCTCCCTTGTTTCTATTTATGCTCCACTCCAAGTTGTTCAAAGCTTCACTACTAGAACATTATTCGACACCCCTAAATGCTCAAAGCTTCACTTGACAATATAACGTTGCAACCTTGAGTGCAAGGAAAAATTCACCCAAGGCCCCACTCATTAGGTTCAGTTGACAGACAGATAGATGCAACAAATTCGAGTAGATTGATTTTAAATTGTGTAGTAGGTGGTTTTAAGTGCAATGGAAAATGTCATCAGCTACATGACTGACTATCATTTCACATTCGTTATCAAACGTTTTTAGAGTTGCTTAAAAATACATTGATTTTATTTAGTGAGGCAGAAAGACTACTTTTTGACATTTTCTTAAGTGTTGCTATAATGTGCAAAAACATTAAGATACAGGCCATCATAGATCAACAGTAAACAATTGAAGCTCCCCTTCGTGCAGCTCCAGTCAACATTTCCTACATCATAGTAGAGAAGAAATGCCTCCAAAACATCAATATAACTCTGATGACCATTTGAAGGAAATGGATGAGCCTAGTGAAGACATTTGCCCAACTTAATACCGAAATCATCAACAACAATGACATGACTCAAAGGATCTACCCAAACACTTCAATTAATGCTAGAGATTGGATCTAAGGTTTGTATGGCATTTCATATACATCTTCCCTCATTATTCAAGAATGAGCACTCTCTAGTTTTATATTCATCTTTCCATATGTTCTACTCAAGCAGAACGCAGAATGTCGCTAAATCCTGCAAAAATTATTTTTTCTTTGCTTTTAAGCTTAGATGCTCTCCTTTCAATAAAAGCAAAATCTTATTGTTGCTATATAATGGATACAATAAAAAATTCATTGTCGCACAATAAGTACCATAATGGGCAGAAAAGTGAGACAAAATGCAGGGAAGCACAAAAGTCAAAGCAAGCAAGAAGAATTCTCACATAAATTTTCAATTTGTACTCGATGAGTTTGATGCAGGAGCATCGCCTTCAAAATCAACAGCGCACGCGTGGAGGCAAACGAATGACATCTCAACAATGACAAAGTTTCAAATCAAGCAATTAACTCAGAATTTAATGGGTTGTTGAGATATTTTTGTAACAGCATTTTAATATGTAACTTGCTTGTAAAGTCTTGAAGGACTGTAAGAAATTGCAGATATGGAGTGTTGACTCTATCTGGCAATAACTAGTCTCGATGAGTTTGATGCAGGAGCATCGCCTTCAAAATCAACAGCGCACGCGTGGAGGCAAACGAATGACATCTCAACAATGACAAAGTTTCAAATCAAGCAATTAACTCAGAATTTAATGGGTTGTTGAGATATTTTTGTAACAGCATTTTAATATGTAACTTGCTTGTAAAGTCTTGAAGGACTGTAAGAAATTGCAGATATGGAGTGTTGACTCTATCTGGCAATAACTAGTAGTTATTGTAATAGGACAAAGTAGGTAATAGTTTTAAATTTGAAATGATAGATTTCAGAACAGGACGAGAGAGCTCGGGAGCCAGTCCTTAGTTTTTTTTTTCAATACTGCATTGTAATAGATAGGAGGAAGCAGATAGACAGGGTAGAGCAGAGTAGAGTAGCAGGAACACTATGTATTTTGTTTTCATGAATGAATAGAACAAACAGAAATTGTCCCAAATCCTTGGATTGTGTTCACTTCATGTGTGATTGAATGAATGTTATTCTGTGTGTATGATTCGTTACCAATCCATTTCATGTATGAGTGTTCGAGAGATTAACTGTATGAGTTCATGATGAAGTTGGTTGAGTTTCAATCGTTTCTCTTCTGATACCTGTATGCAAGGTGTGCATCTTGAACGCAAGGTGTGCATCGACTAAGTCTAGGATTGATTCAGAGAAGTTCAGAGAGAGAGAGATTCAGAGAAACTCAGACCAGGTGCAAGGTGTGCACAATGTCAAGAAGCCAACAAGCTTCGAAGAACAAGCGCAGAGAAACGCCAGGTGGGCGAGAAACATTTTCTTTCCAAGAAAATCTTTCGAACTGAGTTATTTGAAATCCCGAGAACGCAAGGTGTGTGTGGGAGATCAAAATCATGATAAGGATAGAAGCTCATAAGAGATAGCACTTTTCACGAGTGTTGACGAAATCCCAGAGACGGATTCATCCGAAGAACAAAGGGTTGAAACCTTTGAAAGCGGATAAATCTTCCAAGTCTGGAAAGAAAGGTGCAAAGGCTCAAGAGAAAGAGTACAGCTGTCGTTGGATCAAGCAGAGGGAAATCTGGACCGTTGAATCTTACATCCAGGCAGCGAAGAACATGTAAGGGAAGAGATCAGATCTGAACCGTCATATTTGAGCGTAGAGGACCAACTGTCGTTGGATCCAGAGGAAAACGTGCGAGAAGGAGAGTGGACTCGACAAAGTCCCAAAGTTCTGAAACGATCGAAACCATCCATCGTCAGATGACAGGTGGCAGTAGATCTGGGTGTTCGCAGAATCAAATACCGGGAGATCAGAAGGGAGCAGGGGAACAAACTCGCGAAAGGGGAGTTCGCGAAATCATCTGGACCGTCCATCGAAAAGGACGTGTGGCGAGCAAGCAGCATTTCGCTAACTCGTTGTGGGAAGAAGTCAAAGGGTCGAGTTTGTGAAACTCGCGAAACGCAAGATCGCGAAAAGACTCTGAGTCGTTGGATCGAGTCAGGTTATGGGTCGTCGATCCGAAGCATCAGCATTTCGGGTACCGAGGGTTGGAAGGAGAGAACCATCCCAAAATCCTAAGTCGCGAAGTTCCGACTTCGCGAAGGAGGAACATGGACCGTTGGATCGTGAGACAATGAGGACCGTTGATTTGACGTAGGAGGATTTCAAGATATCGGGGATTGGGAGCAAGAAGGTGAGTGATGTTTTGATTTCACGAAACACGAAATCCCGATATGAGAAGGGGTAGATCTGAGTCGTTGATTGAGGAGAGATCTGGACTGTCGATTGTCCAAGATATATTTCATCATTTCAGGTGTCGAGTGAAGGGAGACGAGCCACTTGCAGAATCCCGAAACGCAAAATCCCGACGCACTTGAGAGTTGAGCCCGAGGTCATGGTGAATGGTCGCATGGATGAAGGCCAAGGGAGGAACTAGCAGTCGTTAAGCTTGTTTCGACATTCGAGAGTTGGAGAGTCAAAGTTGGCTCACTCGCAAAGTCCCAACACACGAAATCGTGATGCGCCTTTGTGAATAGGTGTGCGGTTACGGCTTGTGGTCGTGTGAAGTTGAAGCTCACGTGTTACGGCTTGTGGTCGTGTGAAGTTGAAGCTCACGTATGGTACTTGTACGTGCATGCTAAGTTTCACATTAGGACATGTGGATCTGATTAGTAGAGGTTCCAGCAGGGACCCAAAAGAGTTGTTTCAACTCAAAGATTGAGGACGATCCAAAGACTGGGAGGTCAGCGTACCCTGCCTAGGTAGAGGGTTTGCACCAAGTGGTATCAAAGCATAGTTTTAATTTGTTTCCAGACACCAGACAAAAGGAGAAAGGAGGAAAGTTGGTATCATTGTGGTATCAAGAAAATTTATTTTTGTTTGTAGGTGACGCAGTGAAATCATACCACCAGGAAAGCGCAGAGCGAATGCAGAAATGGAAGAAGAAATGAGGCAACTCCGAATGAGATTGGACGCCATGGAGACAACACCGAGAAGAGCACCAAAAGCGGGTGATGTCAGTGAAGCTGAGAGCGAAAAAGCAGAGGTCGAAGCAAATAACGCAGAGAATGCTGCACAAAATCGCTTGATAAAAGTTGTTTCAAAAATAGGAGCCAAAGCAAGAATAGAGGTACCTATGTATGAAGGCAATTTGGACGTTGAAGAATTGTTAGATTGGGTACGTGCTATGGACAAATACTTCGATTATGAAGATATCGAAGAAGAAAAGATAGTGAAGAATGCAGTGACAAGATTAAAAGGTTACGCAGCGTTACGGTGGGATGAACTGCAAGTTGAACGCAGGAGAAACGGTACGCAGAAAATTAAAAACTGGGATAGGATGGTAGCCAAGTTGAAGGCCAAATTTATTCCAAAGGATTACCAAATCAATCTTTACAAAAGATTGCAGAAACCTGAAACAGAGAGGTTTATCAGTGAAGGAGTACACTGAAGAATTTTACCGACTAAACATCAAGGCTTGACAGAAGGAGAATGAAGATGAAAAGACAGCCAGATACATCAATGGGTTGAGATATGAAATCCAAGAGGAGATCAGCATGATGTCTGTTAGTAGAGTCGAGGATGCCTACCAAGCAGCCTTGAAAGATGAAGAAAAATTGGCCAAGAAGCAAAGCCAACAAAGTAGAGGAAGAAATTCAAGCAGAGGCAAGGGAACCAGCAGAGAGAAGTTCCAGAAGTCGAAGCCTAAAGCTGACAAACAGCATAGTCACCATGAGAAAGGTGGAAGTTATAAGAAAGGACAATATGGAGGAAGAAGTTCTTTTTCCAGAAGTAGAGGAAGAGGAAGAGCCAAAGGAGGCGTAGTTAAATGCTATACTTGTGGAAAAGAAGGGCACAAATCTTGGAAATGTCCCGACAGAAAAAGAGAAGGCGGGGAAGCACACATCACTGAAGCACAGAAACATGTGGAAGCAGAAGCAGCAGAAGGCGGAAGGAACCTCATGATGAGGAAAGTTCTTCTTAAACCAAAAAAGAAACCAGAGGAACTAGTTCAGCGAACAAGCCTATTCAGAACTGCTTGCAAGACGAAAGATAGAGTTTGCAAGGTGATCATAAACAGTGGGAGCACTGACAATCTAATATCCACAGAGATGGTGGAGAAGTTGGAGCTGAAGACAACTGCACATCCACAGCCATACAAGGTATCGTGGTTGCAGAAAGGGCATCAAGTCATGGTAAGTCAACAATCCCAAGTTGAATTTAAAATAGGAGGTTACAAAGATGAAATATTGTGTGACGTAATTCTTATGGATGTTTGTTATATTTTATTGGGGAGGTCGTGACAGTATGACCGAAATGTTATTCATGATGGAAGGAAGAATACATATACCTTAGAAAAGAATGGTAGAACACATATGTTGTTACCCATAAAAGACAAAGAAAAAAAGAAAGAAGTTAGTTCAAGTATACTTCTCATGAGTGGGAAGGAACTCCTAAAGGAAGTCAGGGAGGAGAAAAAAATGTAGTTTGTTGTAGCGAGAAAGCCTAGAGTTATCCTTACAAATACTTATGTAGAAGATTTGCCTATAGAAATCCAGGAACTGTTAGAAAAGCTTGTTGATATAGTCGTGGATGAGTTACCACACTCATTGCCACCCATTAGAAGCATAAGTCATCATATTGACCTTATTCCAAGAGCCAGTTTACCAAACAAAGCAGCTTATAGGTTGACACCTAGAGAAAATGAGGAAGTCAAGAATCAAGTCCAGGAATTGTTGGATAAAGGGTTAGTCAGGGAAAGCCTAAGCCCATGTGCAGTACCGACTGTATTAAGTCCAAAGAAAGATGGAGGATGGAGGATGTGTACAGAGTCCAGAGCCATCAACAAGATAACCATTAGATGCAGATTTCCTTTACCGAGGATGGATGATTTGATGTACTGCCTGAGTGGCGCAAGCTATTTTTCCCAGATAGACTTGAAGAGTGGATATCATCAAATATGAATGAGAGCTGTCTCTTAATGGAAAACAGTGTTCAAGACAAATGAAAGATTGTTTGAATGGTTGGTCATGTTGTTTGGGTTGACAAATGCACGAAACACATTTATGAGGTTAATGAATGAAGTGTTGAAAGACTTCATAGGCAAATTTGTCATAGTATATCTGGATGACATACTAAATATCTGGATGACATACTAATCTTCAGCAAGACAAAGGAAGAACACTTAAGACATTTGACATTAGTGATGCAAAGGTTGCAGCAAGAGAAGTTGTTGATAAATCTGAATAAGAGTTCTTTTATGAAGAAAGAGCTCATATATTTGGGTTTCGTAATCTCTTCAAATGAATTGAAGATGGACCCAAAAAAGGTGAGAGCAATCAAAGAATGGTCGTCGTCGAGCAGCATATTTGAGGTAAGAAGTTTTCATGGGTTAGCGAGTTTTTATATGAAATTCATCAGAAATTTCAGTGGCATATGTGCACCCATGTTGGACACTGTGAAGAAGAAACACAAGTCCTTCAGTTGGACAGAGGAAGCTGAAAAAAGTTTCAAAGTGTTGAAAGAGAAGATCACAGAGCAACCAATTCTGGTCTTACCAGATTTTGGAAAAACATTTCAGGTGAAATGTTATACAAGTGCATTAGCTATTGGAGCAGTCTTGAGCCAGGACAATAGGCCAGTTGCTTATTTCAATGAGAAACTAAATGACGCCAAGCAAAAGTATTCCACATATGACAAGGAATTTTATGCAGTGATTCAAGCTTTGAAAAAATGGAGAACTATCTAATTCCTAAAGAATTTGTCTTGTACAGTGATAATCATGCTTTGCAATTTATTACTAGGCAAGAAAAATTGAATCAGAAACATGCAAAATGGGTAGAATTTATGCAGAATTTTAGTTTTGTTATCAAGCACATTGTTGAAACTGCTAACAAAGTTGCAGATGCTTTGAGCAGAAGGAGTTTGATTGTACAAGAATTTCAAGTGGAGACCTTGGGGTTCGAAAACCTCAAGGAGATGTATAAAGAAGATGCAGATTTCAAAGAAGCTTATGAAGCATGCAAGAATCATTTATTGGGAGATAGAAGCCCATGGACTGAATATTTGATCCAAGATGGACTACTATTCAAGGGGAGCCAATTGTGCAGTCTGAAGTGCTCAATGAGAGACAACCTGCTGAAAGAAAAACACAATGGAGGTTTAGCTTGACACTTTGGTCACGATAAGACATTTGCACAGCTGAGCAATTTGTATTATTGGCCGAGCATGAAAGCAGAGGTGAAGAAGTTTGTGAACAAAAGTAGAATTTGTCAGTATGCAAAGGGAAGACAACAGAACACTGGTTTGTATCAACCATTACCAATTCCAGAAAGGTCGTGGGATGCAATCAGAATGGATTTTGTTTTGGGATTGCCTAGAACTCAAAAAGGGAGCGATTCCATATTTGTTGTGGTAGACAGATTCTCAAAAATGGCACATTTCATACCATGCCAGATTCATACCATGCCAGAAGACAAGCGATGCCACACACATCGCCAATTTGTTTTTTAGAGAAGTAGTAAGACTACATGGATTGCCAAGGAGCATAGTTTCAGACAAAGACACCAAATTTGTAGGACACTTTTAGAGGACTCTATGGAAGAGGTTGGGGACGAACTTGTCCTTTAGTTCAGCATATCACCCTCAGACAGATGGACAGACTGAAGTAGTAAACAGGAGCCTTGGAAACTTGTTGAGAAGTTTAGTCACTGAGCAAGATCGACAATGGGATCAGATTCTGGCACAAGCAGAACTTGCATTCAACAATTCAGTGAACAGGAGCACGGGAAAAAGTCCATTTGAAATTGTGTATGGTACACAACCAAGAGGGATTACAGAGTTGAGAGATTTGAATCAAGATGAATTCAGAAGTGTTGGAGCAAAGGATTTTGCAACATAAATGCGGAAACTCCATGACAGAGTCAGAGAACAACTACAGGACAGTAGTCAAAAATACAAGAGCAGAGTTGATCAAAAGAGAAGAGAAGTTCAATTCGAAGTTGAAGATGAAGTTTTAGCTCATTCGAGAAAAGAGAGATTCCCAAGGGGAACGTATAATAAATTAAAGATGAAAAAGATAGGACCATGCAGGATCTCAGAAAATTCGCAGCCAATGCTTATGAGATTGAGTTGCCAGACAATGTTGGGATATCGTCGATATTCAATGTTGCAGACTTGTATCCTTACAAGAGAGATGAAGCAGGAGAATCAGATGATCAGACAAAAATTCAATGGGAAGAGCAATTGCCCACAGCAGAAAAAACTCAGATGGAGAAAATCATTGAACAGGGGGATGGAGAGAAAACCAGAAGGAAAACATATCCTGAGTACTTCGTGAAGTGGAAAGATCATCCAATGGAAGATGCAAGTTGGATCACAGAACCTGACATTTTGAAGCATGGAAAGATAGTACAGGAGCTCATGGACAGGAGTCCATGAAAAATTTTAACCAGAAGAGTATGATGCAGGAGCATTGCCCTCAAAGTCAACAATGCACACGTGGAGGCAAACAAATGACATCTCAGCAATGACAGAGTTTCAAATCAAGCAATTAACTCAGAATTTAATGGGTTTTTGAGATATTTTTGTAACAGCATTTTAATATGTAACTTGTTTGTAAAGTCTTGAAGGACTGTAAGAAATTGCAGATATGGAGTGTCGACTCTATTTAGCAATAACTAGTAGTTATTGTAATAGGACAGAGTAGGTAATAGTTTTAAATTTGAAATAATAGATTTCAGAACAGGACGAGAGAGCTCGAGGAGCCAGTCC
>CBVK0103598349.1:0-11547 GCA_900067695.1 Picea abies | reverse complement strand
TTTTCTTTCCAAGAAAATCCTTCAAACTGAGTTATTCGAAATCCCGAGAACGCAAGGTGTGCATGGGAAATCAAAATCTTGTTAAGGATAGAAGCTCAAAAGAGATAGCACTTTTCACGAGTGTTGACGAAATCCTAGAGATGGATCCGTCAGGAGAACAAAGGGTTGAAACCTTTGAAAGCGAATAAATCTTCCAAGTCTGGGAATAAAGGTGCAAAGGCTCAGGTGGAAGAGTACAGTTGTCGTTGGATCGAGCAGAGGGAAATCTGGACCCTTGAATCTTACGTCCAGGCAACAAAGAACGCGCAAGGGAAGAGATCAGATTTGAACGTAGAGGACCAACTGTCGTTGGATCCGGAGGAAAGCGTGCGAGATTCAATCCTTGTGTATGTAGGAGAGTGGACTTGACAAAGTCCCAAAGTTCTGAAACGATCAAAACTGTCCATCGTCAAAGGACAGGTGACAATAGATCTAGGTGTTCGCAGAATCGGATACCGAGAGACCGGAAGGGAGCAAAGGAACAAACTCACAAAAGGGGAGTTCGTGAAATCATCCAGACCGTCCATCGAAAAGGATGTGTGGCAAGCAAGCAGCATTTCGTTGACTCGCTGTGGGAAGAAGTCAAAGGGTGGAGTTTGTGAAACTCGCAAAACGCGAGATCGCGCAAAGACTCTGAGTCGTTGGATCAAGTCAGGTTGTGGGCCGTCGATCCAAAGCATCGGCGCTCTGAGTCGTTGGATCAAGTCAGGTTGTGGGCCGTCGATCCAAAGCATCGGCATTTCGACATTTCGGGTACCAAGGGTTCGAAGGAGAGAACCATCCCAAAATCCCGAGTGCGAAGTTCCGACTTCACGAAGGAGGAACGTGGACCGTTGGATCGCAGGACAATGAGGACCATTGATTTGACGCGGGAGGATTTCGGGATATTGAGGATTGGGAGCAAGAAGGTGAGTGATCCTCTGATTTCGCGAAACGCGAAATCCCGATACGAGAAGGGGTAGATATGAGTCGTTGATTGAGAAGAGATCTAGACTGTCGATTGTCCAGGAGATATTTCAGCATTTCAAGTGTCGAGTGAAGGGAGACAAGCCACTCGCAAAATCCCGAAATGCGAAATCCCGACGCGCTTGAGAGTTGAGCCCCAGGTCATGGCGAATGGTCGCATGGACAAAGGCCAAGGGAGGAGCTAGCAGTGGTTAAGCTCGTTTCGACATTCGGGAGTTGGAGTCAAAGTTGGCTCACTCGCAAAGTCCTGACACACAAAATCGCGACGCGCCTTTGTGAATAGGCATGCAGTTACGACCCGTGGTCGTGTGGAGTTGAAGCTCATGTTTGATACTTGTACGCGCACGCTGAGTTTCACATTAGGACCTGTGGATCTGATCAGTAGAGGTTCCAGTAGGGACCCAAAAGAGTTGTTTCAACTCAGAGATTGAGGATGATCTAGAGACCAGGAGGTCAGCGGACCCTGCCTAGGTAGGGGGTTTGCGCCAGAGTTCCTATGGAGAGTTTATATCTGCCAATGGAAACATGCAATGGATAAAACTAGGTTAATAAGCTGGCTTCATACATAACTAACCTCAAACCTCGTTATTCCATGAGGCCTCAAGTTACCCTATTTCCACTTCACATTTCATCATAACAAATTGAATGCTTATAGAACTGAATAGAATTGCAAAATTGTACCTCGATGGAAAATAAAATAGTTATTTTATTGAAGATTTCCTATAAGGATTGCTTTATTTGTTAAATAATAGAAATTGCTTGCTTGGATAAACAAAAGATCAACTAATTCCAGATTCTGCCGCTGTAAATATTATTAATTTTTTTCTGAATTTTCAAGTTAGCAACACTGTAGCACGCATCACAATAGTTGGAGAATATATCTGATAAGAAGAAATTCAACCCAGAATTGTTAAATCACAGAGAATGGCTCTTTAACCAAGAGACTAATGGAAGGATGTGTTTAAAATCTCCTTTGTAGCCTGACTGTTGCAAATGATGAACTTTAATATCAAGTTGTTATAAGTTTCTCAGTATTTTGGTATATGCAAGTTTCAAGGATTTCTCCTAATAGTAGCCATGCATCAAAGCTTATCTGTATTAGAATCTATCATTGTATATAAACAGGCATTAAAAATGAACTATAAGGCAACCACAGCATTGATTTTCTTGAAGAACCCTCAGTTAACAAGCAAGGGCTAGCCTTCTCATCCTTTAATAACAACCTCCAAAGATTCAATCCTCGCTCACCTTCTTCCCACATTCGGGTTCCTGATAACTTGTTTTGCTGCATTGCATAGCTTTCTTTGTATTTGTATAGCTTCTGCTTGCTTTGGAGGCTTAAAACTGCAGCCACCTACAAAAGAAAGATGCATTATTCCTTTGAAATTTATCAATAAAAATAAAGGATGTTATTTTGAAACTACTCTCAAACAAGGAAATTCAGTAATACCATTATTATCCTTCTTCTCAGATGATCCATCGAAAATAGCTATTATACCACCATCCTGCAAAGTAAGGCATAAAATCAATAACACTTTAGCAAACTTTCCCTTTCTAAAACAGATAACACATGAAAAGTACTAAAAATTAAAACTGAAAAGTGGAGATGGAGTTAAGGTGTAAACACTTTTGGTAACTGTCTATGATATGAATTAGAAATTGTCAAGTAGTACAAGTGGCCTCACAACATGAAGCTTCTTACTGATTTCTCCATGCAAATGTGCTTGGCATACCATGGTACTATGTCTTTAGTGAAACGAGTGTATTTTATATCAACTACCAGATAAAGATCTGAAACCACAGCTAGTAAGTATACGTCATACAATTCAAACTTTGAATAGGAATGCAAGCATATCTTACATTTGGATTTGGATCTGTACAGAGTTTGTTGCAAAATATAATGGAAAACCATACAGCTCTGATTGTAATTTTGGAGAAGTTCAGAGTATAAAAGCACCAGCACAGAATAGGCACGAATGCCATAACTTCCATCATCCAATTCTTTCTTGTTGAGAATTCTGGTGCAGAAGTATTTTGGTGTAAGATTGATCTGGCACAAGAGTTGAGTTGGCGCAAAGATAACATGGCACAAATTCTTGATGTAATAACAAAGTTTGACTTACTAACTAAATCAACTTTGATCACAAGTTAGTTAAGCACCTACCCAGTTTAATGGAGAGCAGTTGGCGCAAAGATAACATGGCACAAATTCTTGATGTAATAACAAAGTTTGACTTACTAACTAAATCAACTTTGATCACAAGTTAGTTAAGCACCTACCCAGTTTAATGGAGAGCGCGAGGAAAACTTGGTGAACTTTGATTGCTCCTAAAACATATACATATGTAAACTCCCCATTCATTGAAGTTAATGAATATGTGCATGATCAAGATAAACATTAGATAGTGAGCCACAGCACTGTAAACGTTGTAAGCCATAATATTTAAATCTTCTTGTGAGCCACTGGAGTTGAAATCTTCTTGTGTGGGCAAAGGAGTCCTACAACATACTTGATAGCCATTTGAGGTGAATTTGTATGGTATGTTCATTATTCTATTATTTGCAATTTTTAAGTTAGCAGAGCTAACTTTTCCGCAATACCTTCATGCAGCAATTTCTTTCAAGAAGAATGTACTTTTTATGTTTCAGAAGTTATTAATTCACTGAGCATTAATCTGATTATGTATTAGTGCAGAACTGACAAGTTGTTTACAACGTGGTTCTGTTATATTGATTGGCATCATCCATAAGCGACTCACGCACTATTGAAGTGGATTGTTTTATGTTGCTAAGCACAGAATTCCTGAGCATTAATCTGATTATGTATTAGTGCAGAACTGACAAGTTGTTTACAACGTGGTTCTGTTATATTGATTGGCATCATCCATAAGCGACTCACGCACTATTGAAGTGGATTGTTTTATGTTGCTAAGCACAGAATTCCCTGAAGATCAGTACAGTAGTATTCTGAAGCCTATTGCAGAATCCTACTGTGTTGCAGCGCTAGTCTGAAGAAGAGGTGTGCTGATTTTTTCTAAGGTTCCCTAGACCTAACCTAAAATGATATCACAGAAGGTTGAATGTGATTAGCACGGCACCTAGTGCATGGTTAGCCCTTTACCTGAGAAATCTATGAGTTCTGGACAAATTTCTAGAACCCCATATTTTCCAACATGGTATCAAAGCTCGATTAGGTCTAATCCTGGAGAGAGAAGTCGTTAGTATCAGAGCTAGGCAGGTTCCAGCCCAGGATAAAGAAGTTATTGGTATCAGAACAGGGCTTGTTCAAATTCTAGAAAAGGTTAAGCCTTTTTTTGTTAGTTGTTACAATGTAGAGAGATCTTGGAGTGATGGGGAGCTATGGCATCCTTTTCCAATATTCTTATTCTTGAAATTATGCTTGATGGGAAGAAATCTTCAAAACTTGTCAAAATGAGAAATCTTCTAATGATGCAGAAGTTGTCAAAACTTGTTGAGGGAACAAAGAAACCTTCATTAGATCAAGGAGAATTGGAAAAATATAAGGCCAAAGGTGAAGATGCACAGTACATCTTGAATGTTGGATATTTGTTGTATCCTTTGCAGGTAGACAGAATCAGAACTTGCTATTTGTATGTCAGAAAACTAATGCAGACCTGAAGGTGGAGTTCAACAATGGCATGTGCCTGATCAAAGATAAGAAGAGAAACTTTAAAATAAGCATAGTAATAGCACTAGGTCATAACAAGTCATAACCTATGCACTAATAGTCATTCATACGAAAGTTTTTTTTTAGAAGAGAAAAGAAATGTCTTGCTTTTGAATAATCTCCTCTTGAAGATGCAAAAGACAAGCCATGAAGTAGCAAAATATCAGTGTACAATAGGGACACGTCCATTGGTATGGGAGATACACTCCTACATTTCATGCATATTGGGACATGGGACAACTAGGAAACATACCTCGCTGTCCTAAAAACACAATGGGCAGCTCAAATATGTCCCTCTTCTGTCCACTATCTAAGGGGGATGTCCCGAGGATGTCCCCAGTCATAGGTGATGTCAACACATCACTCGACAACCACCAGAGACATCTACTTGTCCCCTACAACAGGGGATAATTTACAAGAAAGATATAAATAAACAAAATAAATTAATATAAAAATAAAAATAAAAAATTATGTTGTTTTTTGAGAGAGGGTTCCACTGGGCATATTAAACCTCCCACTTTGAAAGCCTTAAAACGTCATTTTGCAAGACGAGAGGAAAAAACAGCAACAAGAGAAGAGTTTGTGAGCAGCAACAACAATTTTGGTGCTTTGAAGATAGATTTTGGGTTTGAAACAACAAGATTTTAGCTTGGATCAAAGGGAGGGAGCTTGTTGGGAGTGAGTACAAGCATTTGTTTAAAGTTCTCTCCAAGTTCTTAGTTTTTTGGGTTTCAAAGTTTTACTTTCAATCATCAAAACATGCAAAAAACTCTATTCAGGCAATATAAAATTATGCCACAGACAAAATCATCCATCCTACACATTCAAATTTTGGTGATAAAAGGGGTTGAGACAAATTGGAGAAACGAGTAGGAATGCAACTATAAGTGGCGTGGGAAAGCAATTCCTTCCAAAGTTTTTTTTATAAATTTCATAGGGCCCATACAAACCACTAAAACTCCTCCTTCAATATGTCATAAGGATTACCCAAAACAAAGCCAAACAAAATCATTGTACCACATGTCTAATGATATTGTTACTAGAAGTTATAACAATGTGAAATGATGCCTTTCGTGCATCTCTAAAAATAAAGTTGTTATGTGTACAACATTAATCCTAGAAAAAAGGCCAACAAACTTGGGTTGCGATTGGCTTCAAAAACTAAAGGAACTTTTTCCTAGCAAGAATGTTTCTGCACAACCTTAACCCAATGTATCAACAAGTGTTGGAGTTGATGCCTATTTGTCTAGGCAAGATTGAAAGTTGATGTGAAGGCAAAATAAGGATGAAGATAAAATTCAAACGAGGACTAATAACTGATGAGTTATCAGGTATAAAAAGGGGCATGGACAAGTGTCATATGGAACAAGAATTGGGAAGAATAGTGATGAGGGAATATATCAAACTCATGATGAGAGAATAATAAATATTACGAATAGACATAACACTAAATTTAGCATGAATGGATAGGGGTCAAAATGGAAATGTACAATTGCCATATGAGAAGATGAAACATAAGGTCATGCAGGAATATGAACAAGTATAAATACATGTGGGGCAAAATTATGCAAGAAAGTAGAGTTATTAATTTGATACGTACTATGTATCCCTGTCTCATTAATAAGAATATCTATATTCTGTCCACCTCATGTCCCCAGTTTTGGTCATACATATTGAGATTTTAGGTTGAATGCTAGGTTCGATCTCAATATTCATAGTAGTATGATCAATGTTATCAGAACTGGAAACCAGACCAGACCGGTCAACCCCAAAAATGTGAAACCAGACCGGACCGATAAAAAACCAGAAATAAAAACCAGTCGACCAAAAACTGCATAAAATATTTAAATTTTGAAAAAAAACATGTATATTCATGTGCATCCATATGAATCCAAACCATTTATACACAAATATGCAAAGTGTCTCATTTATATAGCAAGTAAGAATGCATATAACCAAAATAGCATAGAGTGCAATCCATCTTTGAACCAAAATACATCAACAACGAGGCTTTAAATGGCCTTAGAGTCCAAAAAAAAATCATGCTACAACAAATACCTACATATCTTGAAGATCATTACTTATATTAGGATCCTCATCATCAGTGTCACCCTCTAAGCATTAAAACCCACTTTGGGTTAAGTTCCCTAAGTTCACTTTATGTTTCCCAATTCACCCACAAAGTGAATTAATAGTCATTTTAGGCATAAATGACCAAATTTCACTATTGACTTAAATCTCCTAAGTCAAAGTGAAATTAGGCATAAAGTACAAGGCACAAAGTACATAGTACTTCCCACATGTGTTTAGGAGCTCACAAACACATGGGGAACACCTCCCAAGGTACATAATCTCAACATAATAAATATTAGGAATAGACATAACACTAAATTTAGCATGAATGGATAGGGGTCAAAATGGAAATGTACAATTGCCATATGAGAAGATGAAACATATGGTCGTGCAGGAATATGAACAAGTATAAATACATGTGGGGAAAAATGATGCAAGAAAGTAGAGTTATTAATTTGATATGTATTATGTATCATTGTCTCATTAATAAGAATGTCTATATTATGTCCACCTCGTGTCCCCAGTTTTGGTCATACATATTGAGATTTTAGGTTGAATGCTAGGTTCGATCTCAATATTCATAGTATTATGATCAATGTTATCAGAACTGGAAACTGGACCAGACCGGTCAACACCAAAAATGCGAAACCAGACCGGACCGATAAAAAACCAAAAATAAAAACCAGTCGACCAAAAACTGCATAAAATATTCAAATTTTGAAAAAAAACATGTATATTCATATGCATCCATATGAATCCAAACCATTTATACACAAATATGCAAAGTTTCTCATTTATATAGCAAGTAAGAGAGCATATAACCAAAATAACATCGAGTGCAATACATCTTTGAACCAAAATACATCAACAACGAGGATTTAAATGGCCTCTAAAGTCCAAAAACAAATCATGCTACAACAAATACCTACATATCTTGAAGATCATTACTTATATTAGGATCCTCGTCATCAGTGTCACCCTCTAAGCATTAAATTAAAATAGAAAAAGCTTAATAGCACTGATTATGTTACAGCATTAAAATTCAACAGCAAGGACTAAACTAGGTATTGAAGTTAGGAAAGAAGGGGGGCTTCCTCCTAAACAAGGGTGTTGTAGATGCAATCTCTTAAATGTGTTAGAATTATAAAAGTAAAGCAGGACAGAGATGTCTTTTTACAAATTTCAGTTAGGAAGGTAGCTAGATCACAGTGAGAGCTACTGAACTTAGGAAGAATAATCAAAATGCAAATATACACAAAGTTCAGACCTGAACTAAACTCAACGCATTAAAATTCAACAGCAAGGACTAAACTAGGTATTGAAGTTAGGAAAGGGGGGCTTCATCCTAAACAAGGGTGTTGTAGGTGCAATCTCTTAAATGAATACCATGCAATTTCAAGAAGCACGTGTTGTAATATTTAGTATGCTAATGAAATACCCTTCCATGTTTCCCATTCTCCTTTTTAAAAGGAGATGTTAGAAAAAGCTTTCCCAATCTCCTTTTTAGAAGGAGATGTTCAAAAAGGCTTTAGTTGTATGGACCTCATACATCCCCCATTTGAAAACAAATTTAGGACTTCACAACTAGAAAAACAAGTGTCTAAGAATACAAATCAATCCAATTCCAAGATGCAAACCCGAGGACAACTTAAACAAATGGGATTGATTACGTTATAGGTGCAATAGCATGAACTAAAAATGAAGCAAATAATGAATGAAAGGTGCACACAGCAAATAAGAGAGTAATAGTGTTTGTAATACTATTTAAATAATCTATACATATCTCTATGAAAGATAATGTGACATAGAAAAGAGAATGACTACTATCCAATCTGTGCTATGCTTCATACAACACATTGCATACAGAAGAGTACATTTCAGTTACAGAACGTCCATTTGACTACCAAAGCTTGTTTAGCACTGTAACTATGAATGAGTGTTCTTCTCCTAGCACGCCACATGCTATTGTTGGTGTGCATGTGCAAGATGGAACTCGATGCATGCAACTAGAATTCGATGCACAAAATGTTGTAGAGGTTTTATAGGCACAAGGCCACTGCCCCCTAGATCGTTCTAGGGGCATTGAACTTCAACACTATCAATCAACAACAACAAAAGGACACCAAGGGCACTACCACAAGGACCCCAGGGGGCACTGTGCATCAGATCCTTGGGCTAGTGCATACAATTGCAGGGAGTGCATCAGATCCTTGGGCTAGTGCATACAATTGCAGGGAGTTGAGGTGATTTGAATGGAGGAGGTCGCCACAAAGGATGGGTGTTTTTGGTGCACTTGAGCTTGGGCTTCAGATAGCCATGGCTATGCTCAAATCATACCTCCCCTCTTAAAGAGCAATGGATCCCATTACACTAATTTTCAGGCCCAAGTGTGTAGGTTGTTGCTACAACTAAGGAACAGCATGGTTGAGAAGAATCTTCCTATATTGATGTGTCTCAATCTATTATCATCTTTCAGTTTAGGGATTGAATACCAATGTATTTGGATCCACACATCAATGCTACATCACAGCAAGTGATAACACCCATGGTGCTCCCAAAGGTATGGCTGGTTGAAGATGATATCAACAATGTCAAAGTCTACTACAAAAATAACTACATCACACATAGGATAGACCAAACACTGCAATTGACATTGGCATGTGATGCACAACTATTGGTTATCATTCATCCACTTTAGGTTGTTTAGTTCTAGATGGAGTGTTGTGGTCAATCCAAATAATTTGACGAATATGACAGACATATGATCCTTCTATCTATTATCGTCAATGATGATATCAAGAGGCTAGCCTTTGACCCATACTTATGCACAAAAAATTCTCACCTTCTCTATATTCTACACCTTTGCAAATGCATTTGCAAAATGCATAGAGAAGATAAGTACCATTGGAATATCCATATGAGTATCTAGATTACATACAATCTCTTAGATACCTTAAGTGTTTGCAGATGGCACATTAACCTCTTGTAAAGGTGTATGTGTTGTGATGAAGGATGTGCATGGTTGGAAATCCTTCATTTCTGGTAGTCACACCATTTACAAATGTTGGGATTTTATCTAGGCTAGACTTCTTTGATGGTGCATTCTTTCTCCAAAGATTTTACTCGTCAAACACTGAAATAATTGATGGCTTGGAGCCGTGCTTCTGCTATGAGAGACCTTTATCTTTCTTGTATTGCAACTCTTACTCAAACTTCCAAAAAAAGTGATATGCCTGCATGAGTATTCATATCAAATAACTCTATGTCGTGCTAAAGATAAGGGCTGAGACAGCTTACATACTTCAAGACTTTCTACTTCTTTGAATCTACAACACACAGCTTTCCATGAGTTGATAGAACCTGTCAATGTAACTTTGGACAATATGGTCTCTATGTTGGCATAATCATTGCCATTGTTTGTATAGCTCCTTCTTGTGCTTGGAATGACAATAATCTTCCTTCACTGCTGCAACAAGGTCTTCCCAAGTATCAATGGGGTGTTTCTTGTATGCAATGCATTGTTCGTTGAGGTTCTCCCACCAACAATGCATTATGGTGGACATCTTCAATATGGCAATGGTGATTTTATCACTGTATGTGAGATCATTCACAGTAAAACTATGACTCATGCTACCGAATCCAAAAACCTATTGTGATTGCATTGACCTTTCCATCAAGGTTGGGGATAGCAAGGTTCATATGTACTTTCAAGGCTATGATTTCACTAAGGAGTGATTTAGAGTCGTTTGAGCTCATGATCTTCTTTAGAATTTTCATAAACTTGTCCATCATGTCCCTTCTCTATCAGTTGAGGGCAACTCAAGAAGCTGCCCCCTTGAAGAGATTGTGTTGGTGTCTTCTAATGCAATCTTGGTGATCATTCACATTTTTTTGGGCATATAATCATAAACAAACGAGGGTTGAAGATTAAAAGGACAATATTAAAAACGGGTGCCAATTGGAATAAAGAGGAGAAATGAATGAAACAGCCTACTATGTTGCTTGCAATGCATGGCTTTGATACCAATGTTTCGATTTCAAGATGCAATGGAAGGACAACTTAAACAATTGGGACTAATTAAGTTATGAGTGGGGAAGCATTAAGTGAAAATGAAGCAAATAAGGAATGAAGTGTGCACAAAGAAAATTAGATCATAACAATGTTTTTATTGTTGCGTAAATGATTTATACATTGCTTGGTGAAAGAGAGCGTGAGAGAGAAAAAAGAACAAGTATTACCCTATAATATGCTTTGTATAATACATTGTATACAAAAGAGTACATTTAGATTATAGAATGTCCATTCAATTACCACACATTGTTGGTTATGTAACTGTCAACGACTATTCATCTCCTGACTCACGACATGCTATTGTTGATGTGCATATGCAATATGGAGCTTCGCACGCACAAATGGAATTAGTTGTGCCAAATTTTGTAGTGGTTTTATTGGCAAGAAGGCACTACCCCCTCAACCCTTGTTGTTAGTTTTTACCTAAGTTACCAGGATTTGGATATGGATCCAAATACGGATTCGTCAGATTTTTGAAAAACCAAGATCTGGATACGGCGGGGAAACAGCAAGTACAAATAATATAAAAAATAATTTTATAATTTTTAAAAATAAAACTTATATAAAAAATTAAATATAGAAATTTAAATTATATAATTTACATATACAATACTTATATAATTACAATTGATGTATAATACTTATAAATAATAACTAATTTAATACATTAATTATTTATAAAGTTCCTATTTAATATATAATATATATA
>CBVK0103598334.1:0-11671 GCA_900067695.1 Picea abies | reverse complement strand
TATTTAATGATATGTAGTAAGTGGTTCCCTCATGCAGATCCACTAGTCCAACCTTAAACATTAACACCAAAAAGATGGCGTGCCCCTTGTATTGATAAAACACACTTGCTATAAAGGACTTTCAAACTCTATATGACAACTTTTATGTTTCAATGAGAAAAGACTATGGAGTTTTTTTTGGATGCCTAAAACCAAGGCCCTAACCTAGAAAATATTTTGTTTTAATTCCTCAAGTGAAGGTTTAGTTAGTTAAATTAACGGATTAATTGTAAAAGTATTAGCTTGAGCGATGAACCAAGCATGTTGTCTTTTAAGAATTGTGAAAGAAGGCAGGGCACTCAGGGTTGGAATTCGGATTTCAATTTACTCGTGAAACAATTTTTTTTTTTACGTTCTGGGTATCTATATTTCCCGTCAAAAAACGTTATATCTAAATTTATGCCCTTCAACAATGAAGTTTTTAGAAGAAATTAATCCTTCAATAATAAATTTTTTATTAAAAAATTAAACTTCAATAATTGAAGTTATATTGAAATTTTTAACCTTCAAGTTAACATAACAAAATGGTGTGCTTAACTTAAAGTTGACAGGTCACCTTTCTAAGTGATGACTAGAGATCAATTTAGCATGTACCTATTCCATTTCTTATTAGATTATTCATACTTCATTAATTCTCTCATCTTCCATGTTTGAAGATTGAATTCTCTCATCTTCCATATTTGAAGACATTGAATAGATAGACAAAAAAAAATGAAACAAAGAAAAAATGACATAAAAAGAATATATAAAAAAAAATGATTTAAAAAATTCACTTATCAAACAAATAAAAAATTATTTTAAAAAGAATATATAAAAAAAAATGATTTAAAAAATTCACTTATCAAACAAATAAAAAATTATTTATGATAATACTATATTATCACACTTTATTTTATTTTATTTTGAACTAATTTCATTTTATTAAAAGATAATAATTTTATTTTTATAATAATTTAAAATATTCATAAAGATCTATCTGTTTAACTATCATATATGTTATTATTAAGTTATAATAATTGTATAAATAGCAACTATCAATTATAAAAAATAAAAATAAATAGCACTTTTTTTTTTAACTCTTTTTTAGATAACTAAGAAAAAAAAGTAAATATAGGAAAGAGAACTAAAAAAGTTAAAATATTAAAATTAAAAAAATGAGTATTATGGGTAAATAGGTTCACCGTTTTCATAAAAAAAAAAATGAGATTACAACATAATAATATTATTAACAATATTCATAGAATTAGGATTTACGTTACAGCACATGGAAAACAAGTATCCAGGATCGAACATCCTGATTGTAACAGTCACAGACGAGGAATAGAAGTGTGTAGAGGAACAAGGTGATGAGGAGACTAAATCAGAAGCGATGGTAATTCTAAGAAAAATGTTCAGCCATCGAATTCTTGAAGCAGAACAAATTCTGGTTCCAAAATGGCAGAGCAACAGATTTCAAAGAGGAAGCTACAGTAATTATCCAATTTTGGTGGAAAAAAAGAATTTTTAAAACAGAACGGAGAGTCAACAATGAAAATGCATAGCAAAAAACTCATTTGACACAAAGACAAATACTCATAAACATAAAATTTGGAAAGGAAAAATCTTAGAAAGCCTTACCCGTCGTCCTCCTGATCCCTTCAGCCTTACAATGGACAAAATGACATATATCTCAATCCAATGACAGCTCGACTCGGCGTTCTACCCAATTCTATTGACATTGGGCTTAATGGAAACAACTGAGGTGGTTTCTTTGTCATCCAGACTCTAGAGGAGCAATGAAACTAAAACAGAGCGAACAAAGGTGGCAGTGAAACCAAAACAAAACAAAACAGATTCCAGATTCCATAGACGCAGTGAAAACAAAATAGAGTTGCAAGGATTTCGAATTCGGTAATGGTTATGGTCTTGAGTGGGTCCAAATTCCAAAGAAGGTGGTGGGTAACTCTGTGCACAGAGAGTTACTACTGCATTTACACCACCAACTTGTAAACAGTATTCAAGATGTGGGGATATATGTATGGAGTAAGTTAAATGTGGGGATATATGTATGGAGTAAGTTAAATAGGGAGTAATTTTTTATTTTTTTTTTCAGGTTAAAAAAGGCCTGAATCTAATTAGATTTTCAGGGTAGTCTGAGTTTAATATAGATAAAAGTTCCATGCAATTCAAAATCTTATCTCAAAAGTTTTTTCCCATTTTAAACCAATCCAAATGCTAAGAAAATCTATCAGACTTCTAAATCAATTGGAAATTCAAAACTATATCACCTAAAAACATACTGAAAAAATAACTCCATTTTTCACATCAAATTCCCACCCTTACCATTAACTCCACTCCACTCCACTCCACAGGCGCTAGAATTAAGTCCGTTCAAGTGCGGTTGCACGCATGGGTAAGGAGTGTGTGGAAGTGACTTGTGAAAATAGATGGTGACTGTCAAGCTGCACACCAACTGGCAGTTCCCGCACACGACGCTGACAGGAAGCACATGGGAAGACTGTGTGGAAGTGACTGGATGGGGAAGTGACTGTCAAGCAACACATCAACAGGCAGTTTCTGCACATGACGTTGATAGTAAGAACTGAACTGAGAAGACTGCTAACAGTAAGCACTGAACTGAGAAGACTGATGTGGGTTGTATACAGTTTATCTTTCCAATCCAATCTTCTTCGTGAAAGGTAGATCAATGAAAACTTAATAGAAAAAGATTATTACTAGCACAACCACCTAATTCGCGGCTGGTGTACTCCTATAGGTATAGGTATCGGCATAGGCATCGACAGATGCTTGAGCCCAGGGGTTCATGCCCAGTAGCTGGATCGGTGCACAGCCGCCTAACTCATTATACTAGGAGCTCAGTTTCATGTTTCAAATATTTTTAATAATCACTATACCCATCATTACACCAGGAGCACAGTTTCATGTTTTAAATATTCTGATCTTTTGGATAGAAAAACAAGATATTAAAATTATACATATAAAATCAAAATAATTTAATACTCATTATACCGATCTGGATACTGGACACTGGTCATGAACCCCTAGGCTCAAGTAGTGGATACACCAGCCGTGGGTATGAACCCCTGGGCTCCAGCAGAGGGTACACCAACCGCGAGTATGAATCCCTGGGCTCAAGCATCTGTCGATAACTATGGGCGTACACTAGTTGTGAATTAGGAGGTTGTGCTAGTGTAAATAGACTTTATTGTGATAGTCTATATGTTCTAACTTCTAGGTTTTGGTGTTATATCTATATATATATATTAATTTATTTATTTATTTTTGAAATTTGGTAAGAAATTATTGGAGTAATTAATTTTGTATAATTTGAATACTTTAAGAATTTTTCAACAGGTTGATCTATTTTTCTATTTAAAATTATAATTTAAATATAAAAAAATTGTGATTTCTTGCAGATTTATGTGACAAAATTCCAACTAAAAAATCAAAACTTATAATAATTAAACAATGCCAACTCTATTTAACAATATTTTTTACTGTTTTTGTTTGAAACCATTAAAACTAATAATAGAAAATAAAAAATTTAAACTACACTTATTAATTTTTATTGTTATCCTGTTATTGCAACAATATTAATTTTTATTGTTATGATGGTATTAAGTGGATGTTATATTTATTAATTTATATTATTACTCTATTGTTATAGAGTTGGTATGCTATTCATTAGAATCAAAAGAAACTTTCTACTATATAGTTTGACATGTAGAATCATGAGCCATGACTACTACTGGAAAAAAAACATCATCTCATCATAAACCAACCTCCTTAAAAAATCTTAATTCATAAAGTCTTATCCTCATCCAACATAGGCTAATCACAAAAACCTAGAAAAATATGCAGAGCATAAAACAGGGAGTAAATTGTAGAGAAATCAAAAAATAAGAAAGATCCAGTATTAATAACTAAAACTTCAAGGACTTCATCATAGAAAAACCAACTAACATGTTTCTCAAGTGCTATCTTTGATGAACATGAAAGCATTGTATCCATGTGAAAGAAAGCTTGAGATACCCACTCAAGGATGACCTTTGAGTCACCAACAACCATTAATTCATGAATATGTAATTTCAATGCAAAGTGCAAAAGACCCCACAAACCAAACAACTTAGCTTTAATATTTGAACATGTTCTAGCAACAAGATGGATCTTGAATTAATGGTCATTGCTCAGTGTTAAGACTATACCAACACCACAAATACCTCCATCTACAGCTCCATCAAAGAATCCTAAAGGATTTTGACCAAAATAGATTGGATTCATAATAAAATCAATTTTTTCTCCTTTGTTTGTAATGGGCTACTCTTTTATAGTCGTGACAATCCTTATACAAATCCCATAGTCATTTCTGATAGATTTTTCAAACAAGATCTTATTCATGTATCTCCATAATCCTGAAAGTACAAAGAAGGGGACCATCCTATGTCGAGGATAGACTAAAAACGAAGATTTCAAATTTTCAGTCAAGGGTTGTAATTTCCAAATATCACAGAGATTCAACTTTGTACATACTTCCTTCCATGAACTGTGTGACTTCACACTTAACCATCATATGTTGAGTGGTTTCATCACTCATTAAACAAAGTGAACACACACATGGGCCTATTCCTCCTCAACGCCTATAATTCTCACCTATGAGAATGTGATCTTGTAGACTTAACCAAACAAAAAGAATGATTTTTACAGGGATATGCAATTTCCTATTTCTTTATACCACCATTCTGGATCCACCTTCACATTCTGATCAACCAATGCATCATAAGCATATTTAACAGTAATAAAACTCGATGAGTGGTTCCATGACCATGAAATTGTATCCTCTTCATTTCTAAGTGAAACTCCACTGCATCTTAACATTAAAATATAAGATTCCCATTATGTTTCCATCTCACCTTCCAGGCCCAGATCGCAAGGAGCTAACCAACCATGTGAACCTGAAGCATTATAAGGAGAAGTATGAATGATATGTGCAAGAGTATAAACCTTGAGAGAATGCAAATGTTGAATAAGTCTTTTTTAGATTTTATACGAAGGATCACTTCCCACAAAAGAGTCTAGACCAACCAATACCATGGTACCAATACCGACAGACCATGCTAACCACTTATTTAACAAAGGCACAGACAACAAAAGATTCCTCCATAAGAGTGAGGCTACAAGGTATCTGTGGTTTCCAGTTCTTAACCAGTAGATGACATCTTCTCCTTTAAGATATTTCTTAGTAGTATCTAAACTCCACAGGCCATGCCCGAACAAAGCTCTCCATAAATAATTGGTCGTCAATGCTTGTGAAAACCAGTCTAGGTACTGAATACCCCAACCTCCAAGCCATTTCAGTTTTGTAATAAAATCCCAATTAACGAGATGAAAACTCGAGGGTTTTCTTGTTCCCTTCCATAGAAAATTTGAAAATACTTGTCAGATTTTTGTTTTCTTGTTCCCTTCCATAGAAAATTTGAAAATACTTGTCAGATTTTTGACTTGATAAATGCTGGGAATTTTTCTAATGTGTACCCATATACTGGGATGTTTTGTAGGATATTTTTAATAAGTACCAGTCTGTCGCCAAGGGATAGCCACCTAAACGAATAGTGGCCAACTCTTTTTTCAATTTTTTGAAGTAGCCATAACCAATCAGAGACTTTATATTCATTATGATTTAAGTTAAACCCTAATTACTGCAATCCATAGTCTAAATGTACTAAGGGAATTTCAAAAATATGTTCAAGCCTTTCAACCTTCTTAGCCTCCATATTGTTAAATAAAAAACATGATTTTTGACAATTTACTTCCATTCTAGTAGCTTGACAGAAAGTAGAAATAATCTTCTTTAATTCAATCCATTCTTCAATAGATCCAATACCCAGGATCAAAACATCAACGACGAAGAGTAAGTGTGTAAGGACTAACCCTTTAGCCACTTTTAGAATTGAGAAAAGTCCATATGATTTGGCCTTCTTCAACATTCTACTGAAACTTTCCACCACCAGAAGAAACAACAAGGGTGAAAGTGGGCAACCTTTCCTTAATCTTTTGAATCATTTGAAGAATTTTGTTGGGGAAACATTTACTAGGACTGTAAAATTTGCACTTGAAACACACCCCATTATCCACTGTACCACCTCCCACTTAAGTCCTATCTGTATCAACAATATTCTTAGAAAATTCCAACTGACTTTGTTGTAAGCTTTCTTCAGGTCCAATTTTATAATTAAAGAGGACATCTTCTTGGATTTTGAGGAGTGCATACACTCTTGTGAAAGACCAATAACATCAAATATAAGCCTATCTTTCAAAAAACCAAATTGTTCTTCTGAAATACATGAGGCCAGTTTATATTTTATCCTCGAGGCAATGAGCTTAGTAATAACTTTATAAACAAAGTTACACAGAGCAATATGTCTATATTCATGAAAAGAAACATGTTTTTCCTCCTTTTGGATAAGTGTAAGAAAAGTAGCATTTAATGAACCACATACCTTGCCAAAAGTCCTTGACTCTTCTATTGCATCTAGTCGATATTTACCCATTATATTAAAGAAGTGTTGGAACAATTCCTAGGTCCATCTATATGGGCCTGGGCCTTTGTCCTTCGGCATCATCTCTAGAATTTTCTCAATCTCGTGAAGGGTGGCTTGTTTACCAACCTCATTAATTTCTTCATCCGAGAAGAATCTTGGAACTTCTTTTAACACATTGAGTTGGGTTAGGGTATATTCTTTATCCTTTGCTTTATAAAGATATTTGTAAAAATTGAAAGCCTACAAGAGAATGTTGTATATTACCTTCATTATCAAATATATCCCAAATAATGTTATATTTTTTTCTATACTTAGGAAATTTATGAAAAAAAATTGTATTTCTATACCCACTTTTCAACCAAATATCTTTTATTTTAAAAATTATTAAGTTCTATTTTTTATCTTATTTTAAGAAAATTTATTTAATTTTTACATTTCAATAAAATTATGTATTTTTTTTTCTATTGATTATATGATGAAAAAAAAAATAATATAATATTATTTTCTCACTTAATAATATTGGAACATAACTTAATTATACATATGCATTTGATAGTAACAACTAATCGAATGTCTCATAAAATGATCATTTTCTTATCCATTAATAATATTACCACATAACTTAATTACGCATATGCATAAAATCGTAACAACAAATTGAATGCCCCCACTATTAACCATGTCATATTCCAATTGCCTTAAAGCTTATAGCAATGTGTTTTCCCCTTATATTAGTTTGCCTTTGATTTTATATTTGTTAATTTGCCTTTGATTTTATATTTGTGTGCTTGATGTTTAACATATAATAAAAAAAAATGGTTGGATTATAGGCATTAGGATTGAGGATCAAAATTGAGGTTTTCAAGAGTTTTTTAGTTTTTCATAGTTTATAGCAATGTGTTTTCTCTTCATATTAGTTTGTTTTTTATTTTATATTTTTGTGCTTGATGTTTAATATAGGAATTATATATATATCTTGACTCTTCTACTGCATCTAGCAGATATTTACCCATTATATAAAAGAAGTGTTGGAACACTTCCTAGGTCCATCTATATGGGCCTAGGCGTTTGTCCTTCGTCATCATCTCTACAATTTTCTCAATCTCATGAAGGGTGGCTTGTTTACCAACCTCATTAATTTCTTCATCTGAGAAGAATCTTGGAACTTCTTTTAACACATTGAGTTGGGTTAGAGTATCTTCTCTATCCTTTGCTTTATAAAGATATTTGTAAAAATTAAAAGCCTGCCCAAGAATGTTGTATATTACCTTCATTATCAAATATATCCCGGATAATGTTATATTTCTTTCTATACTTAGCAAATTTATGGAAAAATTTTACATTCCTATACCCACTTTTCAACCAAATATCCCTCATTTTAAAAATTATTAAGTTTTATTTTTTATCTCATTTTAAGAAAATTTATTTAATTTTTACATTTCAATAAAATTATGTATTATTCTTTTTCTCTATTGATTATATGAAAAAAAAAAAAGAAAATGATGTAATATTGTTTTCTCACTTAATAATATTGGAACATAACTTAATTATGCATATGCATTTGATGGTAACAACTAATCGAATGTCTCATGGAATGATCATTTTCTTATCCATTAATAATATTGCCACATAACTTAATTACGCATATGCATAAAATTGTAACAACAAATTGAATGTCCCCACTATTAACCATGTCATATTCCAATTGCTTTAAAGCTTATAGCAATGTGTTTTCCTCTCATATTAGTTTGTCTTTGATTTTAAGAAATTGAATGTCCCCACTATTAACCATGTCATATTCCAATTGCCTTAAAGCTTATAGCAATGTGTTTTCCCCTCATATTAGTTTGCCTTTGATTTTATATTTGTTAGTTTGCCTTTGATTTTATATTTGTGTGATTGATGCTTAACATATAATAAAAAAATTGGTTGAATTATAGGTAGTAGGATTGAGGGATCAAAATTGAGGTTTTTATTATTTTTCAAAGTCTTCTAGTCTTTCATAGTTTATAGCAATGTGTTTTCTCTTCATATTAGTTTGTTTTTTATTTTATATTTTTGTGCTTGATGTTTAATATAGGAATTATATATATATATATAAGAATTGGTCGGATTATAGGCTGTAGAATTCAGGGATCAAAATTGAAGTTTTCATTGTTTTTCAAGAACTTTCTAGTCTTTCATAGAAGGGATTAAATTTATTTCCCATGCAAATGAAAATTAAAATAAAAAATCACTTATCAAATTTGAAATGAAAATAAGTCCTAGCAACATGTAGATTTCATATTATTGAATGAGTTATAGACTTTTAAAACACAACAATTTCATGTCCACTATCTTCTCTAGGACTTTGTACTATTTTATTTTAAACTTCCCTATGAATTATGAGTTTGGAAAATTATACTTACAACATTTTTTTTAATTCTCAAGGAATTCCAACTACATTCTTGTACGTCTAAATTGATATAAATAAATTAAAATTTTGGAAAAACTTCTTAAAAAATAAAATTTTACATTATCAGTTTTTTACTAAACTCATTGACTATGTGCAGGAGAGGGGAAAGTAAAGCATAGGGGGGAGGAGTAGTTTAGAGTAGGGCCGGTACGAGTCAGTAAGTAAAGCAAGAGGTAAATGAGAGATAACAAGTCCGGTAGTCCTCGTTAGTGTCGAATTTTTTTGGTCCGTGTTTGTCCATTTCATTTCAGATGTGTAAACATTTATTATCATAATATATTGTTTTTTAATGAGAAAAAAGGAATTGTTTTTTTAATGAAAAAAAAAGGAAAGTGAGATGAGTGTTTACAGGTTTCAATTATGAATATTCAATGATATTTAGTTGCAGTGTGTTAGAATTTTTAATTATAAAAAGATTTGTTTTTCAAGGTTTTAGCATATTTGAAAAAGACCTACTTGATAAGAAACTTTAAGTTGCATGTTGCTTTTTATAGAAAAGTTCATCCATTTATATTCCTCATGTTGCTTTTTATAGAAAAGTTCATTCATTTATATTCCTCATAAACAATGGTAATGAGAGTCTTCATTCCAATGACTATCTTAAGTTAATATTTACCTTAAAACCATCTTTTAAAACATGACTTTCAATAATTTAGAGATTATCCAATTTTTTCAATATTATTTATACTTTGTATATTTTTTAATTTTTTCAACTTTGTATATAATATTTCTGTACAATTTCTATTGAAAATAGATTTAATAAAATGGAATTTGAAAAATAATTTAGAAATAATCAGATAATGTTATCATGGAACTTAATTAGAATGTTTCAATTATAAGTTAAATTTTGTTATCATGGAACTTAATTAGAATGTTTCAATTATAAGTTAAATTTCAACTAGAGTAGAGTAGTAGATAAAGATATCATGAAATTTGTTAGAATGTTATGTTTAATTTAATTTAATGATTAATATGTTATGCTTAGAGAATAATAAGTTAAATTGGTAGTAGATAAAAATATATCATGGAATTGGTTAGAATGTTATGTTTAACTTAATTTAATGATTAATATGTTATGTTTGGAGAATAATAAGTTAGAGTTAATTTTTGTTATAATGAATGGATTATAAAATAATTATTTTATGGGTGAATATTTTTTTCTTCATTTTTTCATATGAAAAAGATAATTTATTTTCACCTATCAATTTAAAAGAGTTAAAATAAAGTTAACCCTTCAGTTTGAAATATAACCCTTCTCTTCAAATTTGATCCCTGGTAGAATCTGAAAGCAATTCAAATCCTACTACCTATAATCCAATTGTAGCAGCATTTAATGTTGCAGAACAGACTGAATACTGCTAGCCCTCAACCCACCAGAGCAAAAGGTGGTAGGGAAGCAACTAGAGTCTGGTTAAAAAGGAGCAACGATCAAATCTTCTCAGATGGACGCTCACGACTGTAGATGATTGGATTCCTAAGAATAGTTGTGTAGATTCTTCTGATGATTAGCAGATTGTGTCTCCCACAGGGAAATGATTAAAGGTGCCATTACCTCCACAGGCGCTAGAATGGAACATTATGACATGGGGAATTAAGTCTGTTCAAATGTCGTTGCAGGCACAGGTGAGGAGCGTGTGGAAGTGACTTGTGAGGCACATGGATGGCGATTGTCAAGCCGCACACCATCTGGCATTTCTTGCACACGACGCTGGTAGTAAGCACATGGCCCTCACATGGGAAGACCGTTGTGGGTTGTATATGGTTGGACAAGCAATATCCATATCCAACCTGTTAGGAAACATTCAATGTTGTGGTGTAAAAACCGATGCTAGTTGGATATGGTTGGGCTAGCAATATCCATATTCAATCTGTTAGAAAGCATTCAATGTTGCGGTAGGTGGATTGGATGCTTCAATTATAGGGTTCGCCAACAATATCCAGTCTGCTAGGCAGAATACTGCGGTAGGTGGATTGTAGGTCTTTGAATCTAAAAGCAATTCAGATCCAACTGCCTACAATCCACCTACTGCAGCATTTAATACTGCATAGCAGCTTGGATTTTGGTGGTAGCATATTGTTTATCTCTAGACACAAACCAAGAGAAGTTGGACTCATTCCAATCCAGTCACCTTTGGGAAAGGTAGATCAATGAAAACTTAATAGAAAAAGGCAAAGCTGTGATTTAAAAGTATTAATAAATAGACTATATTGAGATAGTTTCACTGTTCTAAGTTTTGTTTTTTTTTAATATTTTTCTATTTAATTTTATTTGAAAATTGGTTAGAAATTGTTGAATTTATAGATTTGAGTAATTAATTTTATATAATTTAAATGTCCTTAAAGTTTTTAGAAAAGTTGAATCTATTTCTGTATTCAAAAATACAATTTAAACAAGAAAAAAATTGTCCCTAAATATATTTAACCATACTTTTTTACTTTTTAACCATACTTTTTAATTTTTTTTGTTTGAAACCATTAAAATTAATAATAAAAAATAAAAATTTTAAACTACACTTATTAATTTTTATTATTATCATGTTATTGAAACCGTATAATTTTTTTATTGTTATCGTGTTATTTGGTGGATGGTATATTTATTAATTTATATTGTTACTCTATGCTTATAAGGTTGGTACAT
>CBVK0103598305.1:0-16481 GCA_900067695.1 Picea abies | reverse complement strand
TCTTTGATATTTTCTTGAATCTGAGATAAACAAGATCTGGCTTTGACAATGAAAGGGAACTTGAGGTTGGAGGCTTTGCGCAACTTTAGGAAATGCTCTATCTTGGATATAATTCTTTTCCTAATGAATTCAAGGGAAAAGACTCTGTGGATCAGAAAAATAGGCAATATATAGGGGTCTTCATGAAAAACATAAACCCAAATTACTATTGAATGCATGAACAATATCCAGTCCCCCACTCTATTTTCTGGATTTGGTTGTAGATAGTTCCTCATGTCATCTAGAACTCTAGGTAGGTTGGTGTTGAAAATCAAATTGTAAACCTTGGACTTAACTTTGTTGATGAAGATGAGCAATGTAATCCCATTACATTCAGTTGATATGAATGTTGCTTCAGGAAATTATCTCTTATTGGTTTCCAGGAAAATCTTCAGCAAGTAGGTATAATATCTGAAATGCATTAGAGAGAAAAAATCCACTAATTGTTTATGGATATTATCATCTCTGAATTGATCGAAACTGATATGGACTGGCATACTAGACTCTGAATAAAAAAATGTCAACAGGAAACCCAAAATGACCTCGACCACATGTTTGTCATTATCTAGACCTAAAATTTGACTCAACAGGGAACATACCATTGGACTTCAATAACCATGATACTCACATTCATTGGCAAAGACATACTCTCTGAAAAATGTTCTTTCTGATGGACACTCTTTGTATACCCTAATTAGTGTTTCTTCATTGAAGGGTTAAGACATTGCATGGAAAGACTCTGGTATACCTAGGGAATATTTAATTGACATACTCTTTACCCTACACATGACCTCAGATCCTTGTTTATTCACAATGACCTTTTATTCATGCGAATATTTCTCTGCACACCAACCTATGAATTAGGGAAAACGTACAGTGACTCCGACCGCATAAGGGACTATGGTGGCCTGGACTGCTTCAAGGAATGGTATATGCCTTCCTACATTATTGGACAAATTGCTTCTGGACACACAAATGGGAAAAATGGTGATTTTAGTGTCGAAAACGTTTGAATCTCGGTCAATTAGGAATTCTTCATTTGACGCAAGGTCTTGATCTATTACTAAAGTGATGATAGGTTCCATGGAAATGATGAAAAATACTTATAAATGAGCGAAAATGGCATGCAATGGCATACGCTTGAGTAGCAGTCAAACGAAGTAGGCTGCGCCAACTTTCAAACGGTCTAGTGCTCAAAAAATAATAAAATAACCAAATAAATACCCTTTTATATTTTTCCCATTTCGAGGGCGTGAGGGAGTGGTTTGGGGCAACCTACTTTTCAACTCGAAATGCACTTGGTGGCACCACATGGTCCCGACTGAAAACCATGGTTTAGATTTCAGTCCACTTTCTAAAATTATCGTCTGTGCAACTTTTCCCCTCGAAGTAATCCTTGACCATCGATTTGGGGAGCTTCCATCTGTGACATATCAGGTCATATCACCTTAGCGCCCCTTCCAGTTTATCCTTTTCCTTCCATATTTTTCCCTGTCCCCTAGTTTTTCAAGCTTCCAAATCAATCTGGCATCTTACTAAGTCTAGAAATCCTGATTTCACACAAAATTTTAATGGTGATAACACTAACGTCCCGACTGATGGATGGTCCATATTTTATTTGGGTCCCCGTGAATTTGGGAACCTCGTCTCCTTTGTGGCACTGTATGGAAAATATATGGACTTTCAGAGTATGAAAAATGCTAAAGTTTAAACCCGGGGTAACTCACCTGGATCTGATGGTTTCTCTTGCTCACGCCTAGATCTAACAGTCGAGATTTGTTCTCCTCTTGTGCTCTCCTATTTAATTATGGAATCTGAGATAACGGTCCATATGTATTATGACAGTTGATCCAACAATAGTTGTGGCTTCCTCTTTTGTCTTGGATACGTTTTTCTTCCAATGAAGGGTTATCTCAATTTTTCGAAGGCTTAACCTTCAATGATTCAATTAGCTCGTCCTTCTGAGCTCTCCCAACACTTTAGATGAAATTTTGACTTCATGCTCTCAAATTTACTTACCTCCTCCTTGAGATTATAGTTGCTCGAACCTCAAAGCGTTTTAGTCCCTTTGTTCCCTCAATACAACTTTTCTCCGTCCTGGCAACTTCGTGCTCTTCCTACTGAGCTTCCTCAACACTTCGACATTGTGTTGGTGTTGTGAACTCCTGGAACTCTTCTCATGAGTCCTAAATTCTTCAAGCTCACTGGCACACTCCTTGTGCTCTCTGACTCAATTCCTTAACATGTAGCTCAATGTTGGCCCGGTGCACACCTTGCACAAGACTTCTTCAACTTAACCCTTCTCTACGTGACTGTGAGCTCTTTTCACTGGTTCTTACACGACTTGAAATGTTTCTCCTGAATAAATGATTATGAAAATGACTCTGTCTATGAACTCTTTGCTTGGCTCTGTGTAGACTTTCCCTCAACTCTCCTCTGAGTCTTAACCTTCTGGTGTGCCCACTTGGAAACCTTCTCACATAACTCTAGGCAGAGTTCATGCGCACTCCTTGCACTCTCTTAATGAACTCCTTGCAGAGCCTTCATAGTATTCAGTAACTCTGGAATGTCTTCTTCAGATTGTTCAACAACTATGCTAGGCCTTCCCTAACACTATTTATCCTTTCTGAGTTTGAAACTGTTATGGTGTGCCCACCTGACACGCTCTTCTCTGAACTTGAGACAAAGTTCAAAATGAACTCCTTGTGTTGGCTTCATAGAGTTTTCAATACTCTGGTGTGCACTCCTTGCATAATCCTAAGAGCCCAGAACTACCCAAAAATCCACAAAGATAGAGAACTCTATATAATTCCTACAAGGGGAACATATATGCATCTAACAACATACATAAATAAACACAAAAAACATTCATAGAATAAACATTCACTCATTCAAAGAATACGCATAGAAACCTCATATGTAGGAAAAACTTCTTTTGTATTATATCTTAATGTTTATGTACAAAGATTTACAGAGGTTGGATTACAATAGAGTCTTCAACACTTCTCTCGTTTCTTGATATCCCTACATCTCTCTCAACTACTCACTCCTTCATCCTAACACTAATGAATTTTGATACAAGATATTTTACATAAGAGGGGCTCTTCGAGCTTTCCCTCCATATACCTACTCGCATTCAATTGCATTCAATTACAATCAAAGACGACTTCACATGAAAACTATATAAAGGCACATGACTTGGCTTTCCCTGAGCCTTACAACATTTAATTCCTATTTAATTACATTAAAATTTTTAAATTTAGGATCAAAATGAGAGGATTGGCGCCTCTCTTTCCTGGAAAATCATTCCTCCTTGTGCATTGATGTGTTGTCTTGTTGGCGCTTGATGAGGTGGATCGATTCTCTTGTACCATAATCATGTGCTGACAAAAACATGAGCCCCTACTCATGGTTCCCTTGTTGTTGTTGTTTAGATCCTCCAGGGTCCCATACTTCACTCTTGAGTTGTCCATCTACTCCTCTTCCTTGTTGTTGTTGCTACTACTGTTGTCCTACTGCTTCTATAGGTTCTCCTCTATTAGACCTCCTTCTGTTGTTGGATGCTTTCTTCTCTACCTCCAACATCAATTTCCCAATCTCTTCTATTACTCTGTCCACATGGTCCACTGGTTGGCTCCTCCTTTGTAGTCTGCTCTACTGCATCTCCTCTTCATTAATTTCCAAATTAACTCATTGGATGTGTTGACTCTGTGCCATTACCCTTTCCTCCAGGGCGTCCAATTATTCACACAGATCAATGGGCAGATCATCATGATCTCCCATAATAATTTCATCTCCTATGGAATTATCTTGCCACTCCACTACAGATTCCACTTCTACAACAATTTTACTGAGTTGTTTCTCAGTTATCCCTTCTAACAATTTTATCTCTATTAGGGTCTCCAACTCCTCACACAGATCAACAAAATCCATGTTTTTTGTTGCTCTCTCCTCTATTGCAGGCTCCAATTATGTAGATATATCCTATTTTTCTCCCTTGTTAAAAATTTTGAGCAATTATGTTGAATGCTCTTCTTCTTCCTCCATCTCCTTATCAAATTTTAATTTCTTCTCCTGATCCTCCATGATAGTCTTGGTTGGGTGTCTCTCTTGCTACACCTTCAACATGTGCACTAGCCTCTACTGTGATTCTTGGAAGGAATATGTTGATTCCTCCAATGATCAGAACATACCTTTGATCCTCCTCTGTCAACACTCCTTGTTGATATGAACTCCTTTTTGAGCTCCTGATACATTTAGACAGTCTCACCTCATCCTCCTTTCCCACCTAGCAATTGAATTTTTCTGACCTTCCCTCCTGGAAATTTGCGAGATCTTCCACTGATCTCTTCTCATTTCCCACCTGGCAATCTGAAAGTTCACTTCTACCCTCCTAGAAGTCTACGAGATATCTGCTTGATCTCTCTTCATTTCCCTCCTGGAAATATACACCTTCATATTTTTCCTCCTGGCAGTCTACGAGATCCTCAACTGATATCATCTTATTTCCTTCCTGGAAATATGCATTACCACCTCTGCCCACCTAGAATTTTATAAGATGTTCCACCAACCTCTTCTCATTTCCCTCCTGAAAATATATTAGATATTCAATTGATCTCTCTTCCTCATCACTGAGGCTTTCTCCAATCTGTATTTCACAAATGTAAACCATCTCCTCTATGGCACTGAGGTTTTCATCTTCCCTCAGCCACCTCTTCAACACCTTTTTCTGCCTCCTGGTGACCAACTGTTGGACATGTCACCTTACCTTTCTCTTCAAGGGCCATTCATACCTCCATATTCCTCTCACTTCATGTTGCATATTCAACATCAACCTATTGAGCTCTTCTCTAATATATTTGATTTGTTTACCTCTTTCTTCGTTGTTCATCTGTGCTTTTCTCACCGGATGCAGATCTTCTCCTCGACCTCACCTATGGCCTTCATTATACATTTTCCTCCTTCTAACTAAGCTAAATTATAGCTCTAATACCACTTGATGCATAACCCACCCTCTCCCGAGGTCTGCGCGACCTTCGGGCCTAGGATTGTTCACAATCGAGAGCCAGATCGGTTCTTCGGGCCCTATTGAGCCCTCAAAATACCATACACATATCCTTTTATTCCATGCGTAGGTCCAAAAATGAACCTGCGGGACTTTTCCTTAGGCCCCTTAAAAACCCTTAAAAGCAATAAAAAAAAATCAGGCACTAGCCCCCTTCCCCTCCGGAGGAAAAAACATACACCCGCAAGATATGAAAAAGTGCCAAGCCAACGGGTGTTCTACTACTAAGCTCCAGAGCTTTGGGTGGTTGCACTTGTCAACACCACAGTTCTCCCAGACCTGTGAACTGGAAAAGTCTTGAACAACTACTAGGATCAATAGTCTTCATTGATCTGAGATCAATGACCCACAACAACTCCACTCTTCAGGCTTCGGAGCTTCTCGCCACACTCCTCCCACAAATCTATCATATCAACATTCTTTTTATCCCAGAGTTCAAAACCCTGAACCAGATCCGACGACTCCTATTCTCCCACATATCAATGGTCAATACGCGTTCTTAGTTCTTCGGGCTCTGGGCCCTTTCAAAATTCAACACTAAAAATCCTCTGGAGTGTCAAAATGGAAAAATCATGGAGGGAATCAAATCGACGGCCACCACACTCCGTCAAATGGATGGTTGATATGGACTCCAACCTTTGGGAGTCCCAACTACTGTGCACTCTGATCTTCTCGAACCCTGAATTAACAAAGTTTGGATCTGCGCTCCACATGTCTCTCTCAAACCATTTGATCCCCCTTCAGTCCTAAAATTCCTCTCTTATAGCCTAGGTTGTCATTGACAACTTTACAATTAAAATCGCCACTCTTTCATAGGATTCATATGCCTAAATGTGGTGTGACTACAATTGTTCAACATAAATAAAACAAAATGCTGAAATTTAGGATAATATTGGCAACGTCTTCTTTATGGATGATGAAGTATCCCTTTGAGCACATCTTCCTCTGGCAAGTGGACCCCCAGCTTGCAAATGACCCTTAGACAATTGGAAAGCATCCATCTTAAGACCTGGCAGCTGATCCTCCCTTCAAAAACTCCAAAACATGAGTTTGTAGTGCCATTTCATAGCACCTGTCTGTATCGGTCAGTTCGTAGCTCCAAGAGTTATAAAATTTCTTGTAGTGGCTCCTTTCATTTGATAGAGTTTTATAAACTTCCAAAAATTATCTCCAGTTCCCCAAACTATTGTAACATCTTATAATCTTGGTACATGACTAGAAAAGAACATCCTAACAACTAAACATGGTTTATAAAGCATAACCATCCTCAAAATTGCAAAATGCATCAAACATGAAACTTGTCAAAAATAACCATCCTCAAAATTGCAAAATGCATCAAACATGAAACTTGTCAAAAATTGATATTGGGTAAGGAGGTTCAATTTCTTCATTTTTTAACTCTGGAGATCCTCCTGGTAGCAAATTTAGCCAACATGTCCATATTTATCTTGGAAAACACCTCTTTAAAAGTTTGTAGTTATTCCTTTAGCTTTTTCATATGAGCTTGATAATATTTGTTTTGTCTGTAGAGATTTTAGAGCTTCTTGTGGAGGGACATAAATATTTTAGCCAGAAAAGTTTCCTTGTCAATGGACTTATGATGAATATCCAACACTTCCTTAAATTTCCTTCTGACACTCAAGTGTTCCTTTCTTATCCTATCAACTTCATCTCTTGCCTATTTAAGTTGTCTTTTGAGCCTCTTGATTATGGGATTGATTTCCTCTTGAGGGGTGGTGACATCAACAATTTCAATGGGTTGCTGAAAAGATTTGGATTTACCTTTCCTCTAGGTTATATCTGCTGTATAATTTTTCACAAGAACGTTTAGCTTGGTCGCTACCCTAGTGAAATGCCTCCTAGGCTTAGCTATGTCTGCAACAGTAGGTGAAGGAAACATAAGTTTTCTTCCTCTCAGTTCTGTGTTTTTACTTGGAGGAACCTCCATAGGAATGGACTCTGCCATGGGTGAAGCTTCCCTATGTGAATATTGTGAAGGCCCTCCTTCCTTTGTTTCATTTGTAGCTCTATTGTTTGTATCATTCATAGCAGCACTTCTTTCCCTCTTTCTAACCTCTTAACACATAGTCTTATCCATAGGAGAAGGGATTTGTATCTTAGACTGTGGAGTGGGAGAAACATTCAAATGAAAATGTGATGCAATGTGAAATGTTTCTCAATAAGTATTTGTCTTTATCAACTATTCCAACACCAACATTTTAATAAGGCCAGAGTGAAAGAGACTTATTTCTACTTCCTTAGATTTTTCTTGAACTCTATCAACCATCTTACCAATGCTTCTAAAGAGGTAAAAAAGGGAGATTCATAGCTTCTTTCCTTGTGAAGTGTAATAACAGTTTGATGTGATATTGATAAACCATGTTAAATCTTCCCTCATAGGTAAAATACATTTGAATAACCTTCAACATATTATCAAAACCTTCAATCATATGGTTTCTAGGGACCCCTTTGGACAAGTTTTCCTTCTCATTCTTTGGTTTAAGAAATTCCTTGGAGAAAGCAACATTTAATGTCATGGCCTTGAACAATTTTTCTCTAGTGTTGGGTATCTCTGTTGCAACTGATATGGACCACTCTGAAACTTCAAGTTCTAATATTCCCACCTTGTTTTTAGTACCATAAAAATTTAATGCAAACTCTCTGGCCACCTCTGGATGCCCCCTTTGCATCTTTTGACAAAAATTGATGCAACCTACTCTCTTGGATGCCCCCTTTGCATCTTTTGACAAAAATTGATGCAACCTACTCTCTGAAAAACTTCTCAGATCAAAGGGTCAGAATCAAGCAGTTTCATGTTATAAGGATTTGTCCTTACAATTTCACCTACCTTATGATCTTTCTTATCTTGTTGAATATCCATATTGATGTCGAGGAATTTTTTCTTGAGTTGTAATAACATGTAGATGTATGAAAACAAGACATATAAGAGACTAGGGTTTTGATGGAAAAACGTTTTGAATAGGTTGACCTTGTACTGAATTTTTATACAACTCACATATGCACATTTAGGAATGAGACATGGAATACTTCAAATAGGAGATATAAAGAAAGGAAACTGGAATTTATAATAAGAGGGAGACACCTGTGAATTCTCTGCTTAAAATAAGGTTTTCAAGACAATACAAGTATCATTTAACAACATGATAATGCATGCAATCTTTAAACCTAGTTCGACAGTGGATCAACCACAAAATCCAAGATGAGATGGATGCAAATTCACTCTTTTAAATTTGAGCTTGCAAAATATGCAGAAGAAGGGTTTTCAATAAAGTTGAAAGAGGGGATTTGTAGCATTGTATTTGCAGCACATAGTTCGCAGTGCCAGAGCAGAGGGTTTGCAGCGCTGGGGAATATCATTGGACCAAATGAATTCTGAGTAATGGGAAATATAGGTGAGGTATTAGAGGTAATTATGTTTAATGAGAAAGGTTCAGAGCATGAAGGGAATGAATTTGAAAGAAGGAAGCAACAAAATAAAATAGTTCGTAATGTCGAGGGGTGAAACCAACAAAAACCTCTCCTTCAACCTTTAAATAGTGTGTAAACTCTCATGGAGTACCTGGTGGACTTGTGCTTGATGTTGATGTCATTAAATTTGAATGGGAATGTCTGCAATTATTCCAACCTCAAACTCTCCTCTTCATCTAGTTCACGGCGCCTGTCTGTAGCACCAGGTTCGCAACACCTAGCTCAAAAACGATTTGCACACTAGGAGGAAACTGTTAGAAACTTTTATGACATCGTCCCTGAGAATTTGTTTAAAATGCCAGCTTTGGAAACAATGACATATTATTTGACACAATCCATTAATGCAATGATGCAAATGAATGCATGGAGTACTTTGAATGCACTGTGAACTCTCTTAGTGAGTTGGCAGCGCATAGATCAAATCTGATTTGACAACTAAATAGATAAAAGGTGACAAAGGATGATCTTGTGTACATGGAGGTGTGACATGTCAAGGTGATGATGGAGAGTTTCAAAGATCTGACTCATGAAGGTTTATCAACTTGTCATGATAACAATGACATAACCCAGGGAATTAGACCATGACCAAACTAACCTTAGCTTATTTAAATCAAAATTTGAAATATGACTATAGAAAGAAGTCATAAAAACCTATAACTTAAGAAAACCTATGACTCAAAATCAAAACTGGAAAATGATTTTTGACCCTTACAAATCTATGTGTTAATGTCTAGCTCCACAGGGGATGGCATGCTCCTTTTGAGTTGCTAAGAACATGCAGGTTCAGTGCCTTATCCAAGGGCTACGTGGTCATTATTTAAGGAGAACAAACAAACTAAAAACTGATATTTACAATGAAATGAAAACCACTCATGGCTTTAAGAAAATTATTTCTTCAGAAAATTCCCATTGACTGGGCCACCAGAAAATTCAGTATCTTCTAAGCTCTGTAACTTGAAAGTGTTATTTTGCAAAACTTCATAAATATTGAAAGGACCAACCCAAAAGGATTCAAATTTACCATGTTTACACTTTTCTTGCCTTTGAGCATCCCATTTGAGCACTAGGTCTCCCAGCTGGAAAGATTCCATCTTCACCTTCTTGTCAAAAGCTTCTTTAATTTTTCTGTTGATGGCTCTGTGCTTTATCAAAGAGTTTCTCCCTATTCTACTATACTTCCACTAGTTTATGCATCCTTCTGATCATGCCATCTGGTTCTCCTTGTTGGTCTTGAAGAAACTTTGCCACAAGTAAGGCTAGTTGAGTAGGAAAAACAACTTCAGTTCCATAGACCATTTGAAACGGAGAAGTGCCAATTGATATCTTGGTAGTTACTCTATCTTCCCATAGAGAAAAATTCAGCTTTGAATCCCAAGATTTTTTGTTATCCTCCAACAATTTTTGGATGATTTTTACTAGACTTTTGTTGGATGATTCTAACAAGCCCTTACCTTGAGGGTAATAAGGAGTAGAGTGAATGAGCTGGATCCCAATTTTTTCACAAAACTTGATAATAGGTTCATCTTTAAAGGATGTAGCATTATCAATCATAATCTTGTTAGGACAACCAAACCTCGACAAAATATCTTCCAAGAAGCCAATAACCACTTTATGTGTTGCATTCCTTATGGGAATGACTTCTATCCACTTGGTGAAATAATCAGTAGTAGTTAGGATCCAATGATGTTGACCACTTGAAGCTAGATGGATTTCTCCAATGAAATCTAATCCCCATTGCTGGAAAGGACCAGATACCATTATGGGCTTTAGAGGAAAATATTTTAGATGTTGCTTTCTTGAGAATTTCTGTCATTTATCACAGGCCCTGATGTTTGTTGATATTATGGTAGCTGCGGGAGGTATTTACCTCCACGTGTAAACCTGACAAGGTTAGAATACTCCAGGAAGTAAGAAGAAACCCTAATGAGTTGGCTAATAACCCTAGAAGACTTGTCAGCTCAAGAAGATAGTTTATATTAGGTTATTAGCCTCCAAGAGAAGCAGTCAGCCATAAATAATAATATATATTGAACAGACAGATACCCAGAATGAGAAGTCGGTCCAGGAAGTTAGCCAGAATGAGTATAAATATAGGAGGCCAATTCTCATTCTGACAGGCAGTCTCAGAATTGCAGAGCAACACTTGTGCGCACTGTAGTGCCCAATTTTGTGCGCAGGTTTGAGGAGAGCTACCGGTGCAGCTGCTACAGCTAGCAGTTATGTTTTGTCTTGGAATATCTCTTGGCTAGGCTTTGGATTATTTGATCAGCTTTGTTTGGTGCACTATCCTTGGGGAAAGGTGCGCTACTCTTTGTTTGGCTAGGGTTTTCTTTCGGAGTGATTCTCTGTCAAGGTTAAGGTGCTCGGAGGGTGGCTTTATATATATATATATTGTGTATGCAACGAGTGTGATGGAAGCGGGGTGATACAAGAGTTATTTTGGTTAGCAAAATTTTGGTGGATAAAAACTAAGCCTAACATTTATCTTCCATTTCCAATTATCACTATGTCAACCTTATATTGTGAAATGAATGAAGCTCTTATAAAATTATTAGATAAGTATTTACTTCAAATGAACAATATAATTATTTTGATATCAAGTCAAATATCTTATATATTTTGAAGTTATTGACTCATATCCCAGAAAATGATGAAAAACAAATGAGAATAACCTTTTGAATTTATGACTGAGACATGCCTTCAATGTGTGACCAAAGTGAAGTGAGAAATAACAACCAAAATAAGAAATACAAAACAGAAAAATATGAAGGAAAATAACTAAAAGAGATTGTACAATATTTACAAGATGTCAAAAATTGCGTAAGAAAACTATTTTTAAGAATTTGGCCATTCACGGGGAGATTTTCATATTCCCCATTTAATGACTGCAAAATATAGGTTGAAGGGCCAAGTTTGTTAGCAATCTGAAATGATCCTAGCCAAATATGTTGGAACTTTGTGTGTTTTTATTTTTCTTCATGAGATTTGTCCCATTTCAAGACTAAATTACCTATTTGAAAGTTTTTTTTTATCAATTGAATGTTTATCAAACCATCATTTGATTATTTTTTGATGTTCATGAAACTTATTTTTGGTTTTTTCTCGTTCTTACTCTAACTTCATTAATGATTCTATTCTCATTTTCATCTTTGGACATGATTCTTATTGAATAAACTAAGCCAATTTAAGAGAGAGAAGGGAAACATTAGGAGGTAAATTGATTATTTCCCATACACAAGAAAACATGGTGAATTTCCTAATAATTTTTTGGGTGTAACTTTGTCTTCCTATAAAGCATTATGAAGTTGTTTATGTCAATTCCTTTGATGTTCATGAACAGTCTTTTTAAGGATTCATATTAAATTTTGATTAGTTATTCTACTAAGCCATTTCCTTGAGGATAATAGTTGGCAAAATATTTAAACATAATCCATTTTCCAAAAGCATATTCAGTTAATTTAAGAGATGAAAAGTAAGATTCATTATAAAAAACCAAAGAGTTTGGAACATCAAACCTGTAAATTATGAATTTATTAAGGAAAGAGATAACCTGATCTTCATTAACTTTCTTGAGGGGAATGGATTTCATCCATCGTTTAAAATAATTTGTTGCAATCAGATGTATTTGTGAAGCTGTGCAGAATTGGGATTGATATCCTTGATTATATCTAAGCCCCATTTTTTAAAGGGACCTTCAACTTCAACAAACTGCAACAGAAAAGTAGGTTTATTTTCTCTTCCGGAAGTTGTTTGACACAGTTTGCATTTCCTAGCATACGCATCAGGATATCTGAATAAGGTTGGAAAAAATATCCATCTCTAATAATTTTGTGTTCAGTCATTTCTCCACCAAAATGCCCATCAACTAGTCCATCATGTAGTTGAACCAAACTTTATCTGCATCGGGTTTTTCAAGACATCTTAGAAAAAAATTGTCGTAATTTTTCCTGAACAAAACTCCATCAATGAGTTGATATTTAGTTGATTTCCATATTAATGTTATTTTCTTATTTGTGTCTAAGGATTGAGGAGAAGTACCATGGTTTAGATAATATTTGATATCATTATACCATGAAAAGGTAGGTGTTGGAACATACAAAAATTCATTGTTTACCACCAACTCGTTTTCCCAACCTTCTTGACTGCTTACTTGAGTACCTTTTGAATCAACTGCTAACTTACACAATCCTTGTCCTCTTACAATATCTATTGGTTTTATTTCAAGTTCATGTTCTTGGAGCGTTGTCATCCATTTTTCTCTTTTATCCCCTAATTCTTTCTCGATCAAAAAATTTACGACCAAGGAATGTGGCACAATAGCTTTTGTATGTGACTTAAAAATATGGGGGTGAAGATGATTAATAAGCATCATAAGCAACATAAGCATAAGCATGTTTATCAGTGTCAAAATACCTTAGTTAAACACCTTGTAATCCAGAATTCATGAAATATATTGGGATCTCAAAACCTTCTCTTTTTTTTTGAGTCAAATAAACTATATAAGAGACATTGGATGCAAAACTATACAAAATAAATTCCTTTTCAAACTCTAGGCTCAAGGGAGCTTGAACAATTGCTTCCTTAATGTTTTTGAAAAATTCGCTTTCTTTTTCTTCCCACTTAAATATAGAATTTGTTTTTATCAGTCCTATAAAGGTTTAACTATTTCAGCAAAGCTAGGGACAAATATCCTCAGAAAAAATATTTTTCCTAAGAAAGATTACATATTTTTCTTATTGTGAGGGAAAGAAATTTGTGAAATAGATCTAGTCCTTTTAGGATCTATTATAATTCCAAGTTTTGAAATGATAAAACCCAAAAGTTTACCTTTTGTTATAGAAACAATTGTCTTCTTTGGGTTTAAATAAATCCCATATCTTCTTCCCCAGTCGCAGATTTGTCTTAAATGATCAACATGTTCACTTCTATTTCAAGAATAGACCATAATTCCATCCAAATAGATGACCATTGATTCATTTATTAATCCTTTAAAAGCAATATCCATGGCTCTTTGGAATGTGGCACCTGCATTGATTAATCTGAAAGGAATCTTCCTATATGCATAAGTTCCCCATTTAGTTCTAAAGGTAGTTTTGATTTGATTTGGTTGTGAAACCAAAATCTGATTGTAACCAGAAAAACCATGTAAAAGGGAAAACATTTCATATCCAGCTACTCTTTGCAAAATTTGTTCCATAGGTGGAACAAGTTAGTTATATTTTTCTGAATCTTTATTTAAATTCTGAAAGTCAATACAAATTTTGATATCCCTGTTGTTTTTTTGTACTAGAACTAAATTTGAAACCCATTGTGAATGCCTAACTAGAAAAATAATCTTAGTATGTAATAATTTGTTCAATTCCTTCTTGATTTGAAGCTCAATATTGGGGTGGTTTTTCTAAAATTTTGTTGCATAGGCTTAGCCTCTTTCCTAGTAGGAATGACATGTTGGATGATTTTAGTGTCATAGACCTTAAGATCATCGTAATTCCATTGGATGATTTTAGTGTCATAGACCTTAAGATCATCGTAATTCCATGCAAATATCTCGTTATATTCTTTGAAGAGTTTGATAAATGTGTTACGTTCAAAGCGAGAAAAATGTATTCCTAAATCAATATTTTGGGGATTTTGATCAGTTCCTAAATTTATTACCTCATATTGCATTAAGAAACTATTGGTTTTACAATTTGTTTTCTTTTTAAATTTATCTTTCAAATAATAAAAAATTTATAAACTTACCACTTATTTTGGGATTCTATTTTCTATATTTGATTAATTACTTAGAGAGATCTCATTTATTTCCTCATTGTGTTGATTTTCATATATGATTGAGTCTTTGAAAGTGTCTTGTGTACAAAATCTTAAAATTAGGTCATCATCATCAAAGAACCTCCAATTTGTGATGTTATCTAGCACTAAGGGCCTAGAAATAAATTCAATAGAAAATTTAACAGGGGATAAGTCTACTAAAGGAATCAAATGCGAAGCAACATTAGCAAGAAAATCAGCTTCACCATTTAATTCCCAAGGCACCAAAATAATATCAAAGGCACCAAAATTATGAATCAAATTCAATACCTTGTGTTGGTATTTATTAAGGCTATTATAAACACAATGTATCATATTCTTCGCCTGTTTAGTTACAATTTCAGAATCACCAACTACTTTTTCTTTTTCTTTTTTTTCTTTTTTTCTTTTTTTTTTTTTTTCAGATCTGTTTATTTTCTAAGACCTTGAATAAGAGCCTCAATTCTACAATTTTTCTTTTTTTTCTTTTTTTCTTTTTTTTTTTTTTCAGATCTGTTTATTTTCTAAGACCTTGAATAAGAGCCTCAATTCTACAACATTATTGGTACAATAAAAGTCTATTCTACATACTATCAAAGTCTTACTTCCTAAAGGATCTTTGATAATGCATTTAGCACCTACACTTTCATTTGATTTAGAGCCATCAAAATACAAAGTCCAACATTCATTTCTTTTAACCAAATCAACATTCTCTAATTTTGTAAAATCAGATTCAACAACATGATAAGAATGTATAATTTCATAATGCAAGCATGATTCTATAAAAGGTGAGGGTTTTGCAGGAAAATTACCAAACAATGAGTTGATGTAAAAATTTCCCAATGTTGAATTTAAAAACATTATCAGTTCATTGGGATCATTTAAATCAGTGACAATATGTTTCGTGTGTTTCTCTAGTTCTAACTTTATTTGATTTGGTTGACCATTGAATTGTAACCAGATATGTAACCAATCAGTTGAAAAATAACCATGTAATTTTGCTAACGTGTCTCTACTCAAAAGCAAGCCATATGATTCGGGAAAATCAACTACTATAATATCAATGATTTGATGAAATTTAGGATTTGAAGATAACTTATTTCGAATGTTTTTTTAATTCTCCTAAAACTTTAACGTTTGACTTATCCAATTGTACAATTTGTATAGAGGACTTCTTGGGCTCTATGTTTAGCATTTTTCACACCAAGTAAGGCATGACATTGGATGAAGCCCATGAATCTACTAAAACATTTTGTACATTTCAATTGAAAATTGCAAAGGTCAAAATAAATGGAGGAGTATGTGAACCAAATTTATCTCCAATTAGAACAACATTGACATTAGATGAAATATTTTGAGTTGTCTTCTCATTTTCATAATTGAATTGCAAATCATGAATTAACTTATTTTCCTATTATGTTAATTTAGTTAATTCATAAAGAGAAATATTGTGATTTGGATTGGATAATTATATTATTTGTCATGTATATCGATACTTTCAAAGTGGAAAAAATTGGAGGAATCATCCTATAGGGTCATTTTATTGGCAAGTCCTGGTTTGAAAAGTTGGGTCGGAAACCTTCTATCCATTTTGAGTCATTAAAAAATGTTTTTTTGGGTTTCAGTGTCCACAACTTGCACCCACCCCCTTAATGGTATTCTAGACTCTGATACCTTTCCAATGGTGCATATCGTGCATCAATCGAAGTTCATATGCAAACATTATTCCTCTCACAAGTTGACCTATCATGTTGACCGCCATGGTATGAGAGGATTCCATGTCATCCCCCATTAATCCTACATATGGGGATATCCATGTTAGGAATTTCAAGAATATTATATAAGGTTCAAAACCCTGTTGGTTGTGGATCCTGATTATGTTCCTAATTCAGAGGTCCTTGCTTTCAGCTGTGTTTATTCCCCATGAAGACTTTGTACCCCAGAAGTATGTACACTCTTCCCCGCGGGGGAGTGTAGAGGGGGGGCACCCCCTCTGCGGGGTCTGGGGGGTCTATCCCCCCGGCTGGGGAATTCAGGGGAAAAGCCCCTAAAGGAAAAATTGCCTTGTAAATGTATATTGTAATTTCATTGTAAATAT
>CBVK0103598296.1:0-15696 GCA_900067695.1 Picea abies | reverse complement strand
TTGTCACATCGCTTCACAGCATGGATGCAGTCATGAAACAATGTGGGCCAGAAGTAGCCTGCTCGAATGATTTTCTAGGCTGTGGACATCCCTGAGAGGTGGCCACCATAGGCATCGTTGTGGTAATCATTCAATACTCGGTCGTCTTTGTTTATGGTCAAATATTGACGGAGTATGGTGTCGACCCCACGTCGGTATAATATGTCAGCGACAAGGATATATCGAGGGACCTGATGGTGAATGCATCGACGATCGTCTTAGGAGAGGTGAGATACAAACTTCTATGTCCACAGGTAGACGACAAGGTCACCATACCAGGGGTCATCTGAGGGATTGTAAAAGAGGTGTTCGTCGATAAAATCTGTGTTGACGGGTGGACTAGTAGTTTCGGAGGGAAACATTGTGATGAGTTTGGCGAGCACGAGTGATTTCTTTCTTTTAGGATTTGAAAACTCTAGGTCGTACTATTGAAGGATGATAATCCATCGGGAAAACTTACCATTAATTTTTCAACGACTAAGCAAGTACTGCATGGGGTTGGAATCTTCCATGACTTTGGTAGTGCGAAGAAATATATAATGACATAGTTTCTGGACTACGAGGATAACTGTGAGGGCGAGTTTCTCCTCATGATTGTATTTCAGGGGTGTTCCTAAAAGATTTTTATTGATATAGTAAATAACATGCTCACGACTATCATCCCCTAGTTGGATGAGAACTCCTGCTACTGAGATGACTAAGGCCGATAAGTAGAGGATGTAATCATGATCATAGTTGTGTGGACTAATCAAAGGGGCGTGAGAGAGAACCACTTTTAAATCATCAAAAGTGGTTTGGGAATTTTCATCCCATCGAAATGGGAAATCATGGCATAATAAGCAAAGGAAACCATGCACACAAGTAGCATAATCTAGGAAAAAGTGTCGTAAAAAGTTAGCTTTTCCTTGTAGGCTCTGCAGTTGGAACAAATTCTTAGGTGGTGGAATTTCTATTATATCTTGGACCTTGAGGGGGTCCACTATGATGCCATGTTGGGAGATGATGAACCTAAGGAGGTGTCCTGCGGTGATGTAAAATACACACTTGAGAGGGTTCAAGCGAATATTGTACTGTCGACATCATTGAAAGACAACCCATAAGTCATCTAGATGTTGAGTTCGTTTCTTGGATCGAGTGGTGAGGTTGTCCAAGTAAACAAGAATGATGTCAGAGAGATCATGGAAAACATAATCCATGGCCCATTGGAATATCGCACCTGCGTTCTTGAGTCCAAAAGGAATGACACGATATGCAAAACTACCCCATGGGGTAGTGAATGCGGTCTTATATTGATTTGTTGGGTGGATTTGGATTTGATTGTAGCCAGATAACCCATCCATGAAGGACAAGGCCTCGTGGTCAGCACAGTCATCGATAATTTGGTTAATGAAAGGTGTTGGGAAGTTGTCTTTGGGACAAGTGTGATTGAGATCATGAAAGTCGGTGCAGACGCGAATAGTGCCCTATTTTTTGTTAACGGGGATGGGATAGGAGACCCATGAGGTGTATGCGATGGGGTATATGAACCCGACGGCACATAGTTTGTCAATTTTGGCTTTGATAGCCCCTTCTTTGGATGAGTGCAGTGGGCATTGCTTTTGACGTACAGGGGTAACATCTGGCCATTTATCGATGCGATGTTCGACGATAGAAGGATCGAGGCCGGGCATATATGTATATGACCAGGCAAAAATATCTTGATATTCTTGAAAGAGAGTTTGTAAGATATGAGTTCCTCAAGGGAGCATGCGGCGCCAATGGTGATTTCTTATATGATTCCTGTTTTGACGAAAATGCCAATTTTGATAGTGGGGGAAATGTTTGCCATGTTGCCTTCTTTAAAAGCATCAGGAGTAGGGATAGGGTTATTGAACCAATCTATATGCCATGACGGGATAAAATATTTGGTTTTGATTTCACATATGGAGTCTTGGCTAGGAGGATCAAAGGCTTCCTGTGAAAGAAAGAGCGCTCTGTGATGGAGTGTATTCCATGGGCAATTTGGAACCTGAAGAATCCTTGAAGGGTTTGGAATATCCCTCCTTTTCTTTATGTTTCTCTTTTCCTTTATGTTTGGATTTTTTGTTGGATGACCCTTTTCCATCTTGCATGGTGAGTGCATGTGCTTTGGGTTCTTTAATTAGAGCCATCTAAATGAGTTTTGCCTGCTCATGTGTGAGAGAATCAACGAATTGCTCCATGGTAGGAATCTTCCACTTTGATTCCAAGAGATATATGTCGAAATGCAAAGTGGAGACATAGACAACATATTTTGGTTCTAGCATAGCCAAAATTGTTAGAATAGGTTGGTCCACTTGTTTAGACTTATCAATACCACAAGATGCTAAGCTCAATATCAAATATTTAAACTTGGTAAAGATATCATGTATATTATCAAATTTTTTAGGATCCAAGGTATTCAACTCTACCTCAAGCATATGACCTCTCATCTCATCCTACTTTCCAAATTAACCTTCCAAGGTGGTCCAGATCTCATTTGGAGACTTGCATGCGGCAACATGAAACCATAAATCAGTTGAAATTAATTCAAGAAGAAGTCTTGTGACCTCATCCTTATGATTCGCCCATCTGGTCTTCTCAATCACTGATGTAGGTTTTGTTTATGTCACCATCGTCTTGTACAATCCTTTCCTTTTGAGTTGGAATTCGACCTTTGGCTTCCATTCAAAATAATTGTATGTTGTGAGAATTATCACCAAATTTGACTGAAGAATTGGTGCCGTATCCATCCCTCTTACTGATTCTGAAAACCGTGAAAATTAACCCTCAATTTGCAAGTGAAAATCCAGAGAAATCACTACAAAAAAGTCAATTTTTGAGAGGTGTCACACCCTTCAAAAGGACACAATGGAACATTGTCTCACCCTATTGGAAGACCACAATGTGACATTGTCACACCCTGAGTGAAGGCCATAGAGCGACACTACTGCACATTGTGTAAGGCTAAAGTGCGACACTGCCTGTGACACTCCAAATGTGGTAAGTTTGTGACCGATTGTCGTACCTTTCGATAGGGAGAGGGTGTGACATTGTCAAATACGCGGATTACGTTCACCGAAACTCCGATTTGTCTCTTCTCTAGCTCGTATGATTTATTCCAAGCAGCTCAACTCCGATACCATGTCAATGTTTCATGCAAACCTGCACAAGAGACCTAGCTAAAGAAAATACAAACAAAACTTATCAAGAAAAGGATGAGATATTTAATATGGAAGAATGATAAAATATATCCACACTACTCTAATGAGCTAATGAATATATGAATACAATCAATGAGTGATATACACTTATAAGAAAGAACATTCCATAATTAAGAAAAGTGAATAAGCAGTGAGTTTTTCTTAGGAATGCATGCATAATGCATAATAGTGATGGTCTAAAAATACAAAGTTTAAAATAGAACTAGCACCAGTTAACTACCACTGAACTAGTGAGTCGAAAATATAAATATCTCCAACAATATGGAGGAGTAGGTCATCAAAGGGCCTCATCAAACACAAGCGAGCAAATCTCACACCAATAGCCCATATCAAAACAAAGTACACCCATCACCCCATGCAACGTTAGCGCAATTTACTGCACCTAGTACAAGGATGAGCATGTGGTCAATCCCAAAATCAATCACCAAGCAACAAATGTTGAGGATGGCAATGTCAATGATGGCAAATAATAAAAATCAAAACCCACATTCCAATGGTTCCTTATCACCCCAAAACTTCCAAGGAATTGGCAGGGTCAACTATGTCAGTATGTAAACCATGCAACAATCAATATCAACCTTTGCCACCATAGTCAATAGTTAAAACGTGTGCAAATAACAAGTGCTAAGAAGGTGGTGGCTCTACTAGTATAAAGTGTTTGAGAGCACCAACACCTAGTTTACAATGCAAAGAATGTTAAAGCATCCACATACGAAAAACATAAGCAACCATAAGTGACACCATATAATGAAGAGACCAAGAACCGATGCTACAAATTCAAAGCACCAAGATCCATAATAAAACCTAAAATGAAAACAAGACTATGCATCAATTGACACTCAAAACACAAGGTGTTTTGAGTGTTTGACATTCTCTTTACTTTTCATATATGAACAACAAACTAAGCCTTTTGTTTGTATTATGCAAGTGACTCTTATGCAAAAATATTGTACCAACAAAACAAAACCATGCCATGTTGCCATACCATTAGCATCCATGTGCCAACCAATATCCATATGTGAATAAAATGAGAAAAAACTAAGTGAATAAAAAAAGCCCAGTTGACATCACCATAACCACCATCATCATATGAAATGAAAGAGTAATTATCATCTTCATCACCATATTATGAATTGAAACAAAACATGACTATGAATAAATGATGAAAAAACATAGGTAACACCATCACCAAATGATAACAAAACCCACATAAGGCACAAATCCATGGAACCACTATGATCATCACCAAATGCAGAAAGGAAAGTACATTGCATGAGGAATCATAACACCACCTATGCCCCATCAATCACAACACAACCTTATGCCTCTGGTGCAATTGGGTGGTGGGCCCCTTTTGAGTTTATGTCAGACCATAAATTAAAGAGGGATTTATAGTGACCAAGAATAAGTCAAAACGGATCAAATCATGGGGTTAAGAACTTACAAGAGATAATTTCAAAATTTTGCAAATTGTAAGTTAGAATTTGCTATACTTTGTGATTCCAAAATCATCGATTGAAAATGAGATCAATATATTCTATTGGAAAAAACATCTTTTCTCTCTCATTTATAGTGACATTATTTGTAGATTTGGCTTTCATGATGCAATCATCATCGATGAGGGATTCTTTTCCAATTATGGAATGTAGGAGTTATGTCAAAACTCCATACCACCCATATGGCTTCCTCTCCATATTATCCGAAAGGCAATTTTACCAAAATGAACCTTGAATAAGGCCCTCATCCATGTCCCGAAGAAGATCATTAGCAAGTCCCATAGGAATTAGCAACTCAAAATCTTTTCAATGTTGCAGACCTATCAAACACCCTTTGGATGCCCACACTTACCATACCTTTCTTCCCTTGTCAATAGAAGTAGAGCCTCAAATTGACACCAACATTTGAGAAAGGTCAATGTTTGTTTAGGATCAACAAGAATGCCTATGGCATGTTCTTGACCGTGGGAAATTCCATTTGAGAATCAAGTTATCCAATTAGTGGAACATTTATGACATGCAAATTATTTGGTCCCTTCTTTCAAACTATCCTTCCATGCATTGGCTATAAGAAAAGAGTCTTACCCTAGCCACCAAAAGAGTCACATCCATAGTGTATAGATTTAGTAAAGATGCATTTGGAGTCTACAATACCTAGCTCAACATCCTAGGATATCATTCATCAACTTGTTTTACTTCTCTTTGCATTCATTTTGTAGATTGCTTTTCCATTAAACTAAATTTTCTTTGATTGCTTTGATAGAATTGGAGTTCATTAAAGGGTTTTGTCTTCTTTCAAAAAAATATATATTTCTTGGTCATTCTTTGCATTTAGCATAATCTAGAATATAGATATAGAGAACAATAACCCAACACATAATATCAAATTCACAACTTTACCAAATTTAGCTCTCACAAGGTCTAGTCATGATGATTGAAAAACTACTTAAAAAGGTGAATCCCTTTAAGCTATAAATTTGGTGATGAATGTCTAAAAGAACATGAATCAGAAATTTGGGGACTTGTGTAAGAGACTAAAACCCTCTCTAACAAATTTCCAACATAGAAGTTCAAACATAGAAGAAATGCAAACAAATTTGCTAATCAATAAACTAAAAAGGGTGCTAGTCTAACTCTAAACCAAAAGCGAGCAAGTCCACAAATTCCTAAATAGATCTACCAAGTCTCATTTACATACCCTTTATGTAAGCTTATTCAATTAGAGTGATGACTTGGACCAACATCATTAGTGTTTTCTATCCACTGAATTTGGAAGTAAAAGTATTAATTTTATACTTAACACTCACATCCATCATAAAAGTATACCTAATACTTACATCCATCATAAAAGGGAATTGATATGATGAGACGGTTGTTGACATCTAAAGTCCATCGAGCGTTAATGTCAAACCTGCATACTCATGGCTAAGAAAGAATGCCAAGCTCAACTTGGAGAGAATATAGACCATTGTGGATATGCACGAGCCAAGGCATTATTAAAGGAAGAGAACTAATAAGAAAAGTTCCAGAAAAAGCTAAGATTGAGGACTAAGATAGGGCATAATTTTCTTGCTAAGATTGAGGACTAAGATAGGACATAATTTGTCTAAGCAAAAGCCCCCACCTTACTCAAGGTATAAGTAAAATGGCTCATTGAGTAAACTTGTTTGAAAGGAATTCAAACATTGTCAAGCATCTTATAAGAAGAGACTTCAAGAAACAGGACAAATATTTTCATCGTAACATGAGAAATGAGAGAAGTGAGTCTCTACTAAGTGCGATCAATGAGATGGTAGGAAGCATCTTTCCTTTGTAACAAATTTGTTAAGGAAGACTAACCAATCAACTAAAGAGTCTCAAAGCAACCTTCATAGTGATGCAAGCATATATATATCATGCTAAAGAAGATCATTTAAAACATTGACAATTTGTTCATGGCAGTCCACAACCTCCAATTTGATCTCGAAGCCCAACCAGCACTACTCTAATCAACACCAAGCTCGTCAAGAGCAAGCATGGCCAAAGGGCAGCTTCGATGACTTTTTCCTAGGGACCACCTATGATGAATAATTGGTGCTATTATTTTTCTTTTATTTGTTAGTTCGAGTTTTATGGTTTTGCCCCTATTTTAGCAGAAATGGTTGTAGGCACTAGTGTCTTCAGCATTTATCGGTATTCTTTATATTACTAGTCTCCAAGTATAAATTAATTTGCTGTGTTGTTAGTTTTGCCCCTTTTGGCTTGATAAGTAGGGCACGTTTATAATTAGGGTAAGGCAACAAAGTTTGGAGGGAATAGTCATGGATTGTGACCTGCCACTGTTTATTATGTACAAATGAATCAATCATTCCATTCCTACCAAAAAAGGAAGATAAACACAACATGATGACTAATCCATATAAGAAACTTCAAAGAAATATAACAAAACAAATCTTTCCAGGAAACCAAGGGAAGAAAGTAAAACAAGTGTCCTCCAAAATTATGGCATATCTGGGCTATGTAAAAAGGAAATAAAACATATGAAAAATAAAATAACTTTATTAAATATATTTTACTGGTAGTAGTAGTATCAACTGTAATTAGCATACAAAATAACTATTAAGAAACACAATCTACATAAAATGAGCATGCTATGAAAAATATGGAAAAGATTCGTCTACCAAATGCAACATCTCTGCCTAGCAGTGTCCATGATAATAAACCCTAACTAAGAGAACACGGGCTGAGAGATGTACAAAAATTAATCAATGTCTAATAGGCATTAATCGATATACAAAAATTAATCGATGTGTAATAGGCATTAATCGATATACAAAAATTAATCGATGTGTAATAGGCATTATTGCCATTGTGCATGCAAGAGACTTAGCTCAGGTTTTTCCCAAGCCCAATATGCAATGTAACAACAGGAAGCCCACGTGTTGAACGGTTGAACCCATCCACTATTAGAAAATAGAATCATTGGCTTTACCACAATATACGAGCAGGGTAAGAATAGAAAAGTGAGCTCACTCACGCAAGTGATTTAAATGTGCAAACCCATGCTACTCATGAAGTTAGCACTGAAAATCATATTTGCAAATTGGTAATGTCATCTTCCTTCTGATCAGGCTTCTGATGGCTGTGATACATTTTTTAAATTCAAACACTTGTCCTTATTTCTAGGTTAGAAGAATCCCTCATATGATAACTTGAAAAACTGAACTCGCTAGAACTGCGAGAATTTTATTTTACTTTGCCACAATACTGTAAAATTATTTTTCATCCAAGATCAAAGAAACCCCTTGAATTACAAATCTGTACTCTCGGATGTACTATTCTGTAAACCGTGTAAGCATCTCAACAAGATGAAAATTTTAAACCTCGTCTCCATGAACTGCGAGAATGGTCACTTAAACAATCTTCAATTTCTAGTCTTCAACAATCATTCCATCTTCATCCTCCATTTCAACTTCACCTTCATTGATACTGCCCATAAGTGTCAAGAACACAAGTACAGCAATAAATTGTGTGATTAAAAAGTACTTGGCCCGTCTCCGAAAAGTCTTTTCTTCTTCTGTTTTCTGTTTTGTATCCTTCTCTTTTGGACCTTTATATTTGGCACCTGATGACAGAAAACTTCCATTAGCAACCATTATTGAAACCCCATTTAAGTCATTTGGCAATAAAGAGATCTTTTTTTCATTGATGAAACTATAAAAAACACAGCACAGTGGAATTCATTTTTATAGTCGCCAAATTATCTAACTATAGTTCATATTGATTTCACCTCCATATGAAGTTCGTGACTTACCTGTCCTTGAGCTGCTGGCAAATCCTGAAGCAGATCTGAGAAGTGGTGACAAACCACTCGCCTCAAGGAATTTAGTTTTCAGATTCTCAGAATATTTAATGAGGTTATCATGTTTCAAAAGTTCTTGCCTCAATGTCGATGAATCCTGTAACACAGCGACTTTGGATCAGATGTGTCTCAAGCAATGTTATCAGAACCGGAAACCAGACCGAGCCGGTCGACCCCAAAAATGTGAAACCGGACCAAACCGGAAAAAAACTGGAAAAACAACTGGTCAACCAAAAACTACATAAAATGTTCAAATTTTGATAAAAAAAAACATATATATTCATGTGCATCCATATGAATCCAAACCATTTATACACATACAAAGTTTCTCATTTATATGGCAAGAGTGCATATAACCAAAATAGCACCAAGTGTAATCCATCTCTGAACCAAAATACATCAACAACAAGGCTCTAAATGGCCTCTAGAGTCCAAAAAAAATCATGCTACAACAAATAACTACATATCATCAAGATCATTACCTATATTAGGATCCTCATCATCAATGTCACCCTCTAAGCATTAAAATAAAATAGAAAAAGCTTAACATGCCTCATAAGTGATTTTACTTGAGTGAAGGGTACATTTTTACTAGGGTCATGACAGAAGAGTTCAACAATCAATGCCATTTTTACTAGGGTCATGACAGAAGAGTTCAACAATCAATGCCACCAACATCAAGGCACATAGAGGGCTTGGTGGCTCTTGATTAAATCCTAGTTTCATACCATCATACATGATAGAATCCAATAGAAATGTTGCAATCCAGCCAATCTTGAAATCCTGAAAACTGTTAAGTCTGCTGAATTTTGAATGAAACCTAAAATTCTACTGTCTCCATATGAAGTCCAATGAGGTTGGAACCACTCAAACATCCGGAGTAAAAGTGACATTCTCCTTATCTTTCATTTTCATCCTTTTACTTTAAGACTTTAACATTACCATTACCCCCTGGAGTTGGGTAAAAGACCCCCCTTCTATTAATCAATTGATTTTTTTTAATGTGAATTTCGTGGGTCCATGACACGTCGTACGGAACCGGGCGGTTTGGTGAAAATGGTTGGTTCCATACCGAACTGGCCAAAAGCGGTTTTGTGCCACTGTTCGGGCTGTTTTTGCCTCCAAACGGGTTCAACCGACAAGTTTTGTTGGACCAGTCTGGTTCTAATAACACTGGTCTCAAGGCCTTATATGCACCTTTAATCACCATGTAAGATATTAATTTGGATATTTAGGAAATGCCGACTTCAGCGCTCCAGTCTATTATGGGAGAATTGACCATGAAGTAAAAATGAAAATGCTGGTAATGCTTTGTACACTCAGTGATTCTGAATTCATGTTCTTTGTCAAGTTATTAAAATAAATCAAACATGCTCATGAACCTTATATGCACCTTTAATCACCATGTAAGATATTAATTTGGATATTTAGGAAATGCCGACTTCAGCTCATGTTCTTTGTCAAGTTATTAAAATAAATCAAACATGCTCATGAACCTAAGGCAAATAGATTGCAATATAAAAGCTTGCATTTAATACCTTGTGAAAATGACTGACAAGAATACTAGGTCTAGACTCTAACTGTATTTTTCTTTCAAAGCTCATGATTAATTCCCCAAGAACTAAAAAGTTGCTGGTCAAATAACTGTGTTAGCAGAAAAGTACAAAGTAGCAAGGTTTTCCAAAATGCCAACCTAACGACAAAGGTCTATCCATTGCCCTATTGAAAATGAGAGTCCCGTGATTTAGATTACAATGATGTATTATCAATCTCCAATTCACCTAGTTTGGATGCAAAAATCAACAAACATGCCCATGCAAAGCAATCCAATATGCCTAGCCCTTTGAATTATTTGGGATCACGTATCCATCGCTTCTCTAGTTCATCAAACTGATTTGCATCATTTTATAAGTATTCTTATGTAACCTGTATGGCTATGCTACTATTACAACCAACAAAGTGATTTCATTAATATGGCTGCAACATAAGAAATGACAAACAAAACAAGTTTTGAATGAATAGTCCAACACCAACCTCATTCATTATTGCCAGCAAGGATCTAGATGGGTTACCATTGAGCATCATGTCAATATCTTAAAATGGCAACGGACAGTAAAGCTAGAGGATCAAGACAATGAAGCGAAATGCCAGTCAAGCCCTACACAACAAGCACTTAAATAAGCACTCATTAAGGTACGTTATGGAGTCATGTCATATCAAATGTTCTAGCCTACTATTGTATTTCATGTGCACATATTTTGCTATCAATTAGGGCCTGTCCACTTGAATGGAAACTATTATTTATTGCTGTAGGTGGTTAGATTTCAAAATTAAAAAGTTTATACTTCTAATATTTAATAATGTAAATCATGCACAAATGAGTACATGCAAAACCAAGAATGAAGACAAAGAGATAAGTTATGGACAAGAATCTCATGGGATCACTTGAGAGATTTTGGGAGATTGTTATGGAGATGGTTGAACCAACTATCTTATTATGACATGTCTGTTATGGTCACATCATGTTATAGAAAGGGACCACATGTACTATATTAAAGAGAAAGATGTACAATATGTGTGAAATCAATACAATGTGATGTTTAAAGGATATTTGTGTTCTTATGGTTCAATTTTGTGTGTCAATGTTTTTTATGGTTGTGCGCGTATTCCCAACATTTGGTATCAGAGCTATGATGGCTATGGTGATGACACTGCAACGAGAATGATGAACATATGACCGTGATGGACCTAATGAAGAAGAACTACAATGAAGAAAAGAGAACTAGCGCTGGAAATGCACGCAATCCAATGAGAAGACATCATTGAAGGGGAAATTTGTCGTTTTTGGAGTGACTGCTGGTAAAATTAAGATTTCTCTTTCATTATTTATCCGTTTTCAGTGATTTCAGTTGTGTTGGAAAGTAGATTCAAAGGAGCATCAAAGGGTATTTTTATATTTTCAAGATTCATATTTATTTTTTAGATATTCATCCCGTAATAACCAAATTATATGTAATCACGAAATATGCAGTCATTAAATTGCAGATTACGGTCATTATACACAACCAAATTAAGAATACAGTATAGCATCGGAAAGGTCTTTCAGAAATCTATCAAAGCCCTCTCTATGTTGAGTGAGAAAATCAATTTTGAAGGAGAAAATATTGTTGAAGCAATCTTCCCAAAATGGGGAAACGAACGCTGCAAGTGAAAAACACATTTTTCTCACTATAGAAACTATTTTTTTACAAGATAACAATTGCAAATAGGACATCCAAGTGATTATTCAAATGGGTATCTTTCATTTTTTTTATTGACTTCTTGATTAGTGAGATTTTATCAATGAAATTTTGTTGTTTGTCAAAGCTATAGTGAAATAGTTTCATGCAAGATTTGCAGATTCTACACACAGATTTGGGGCAATGCGAAAGTGTCTTCAAGTTAGCCTCACTGAAATTTCTAATGGGTTCTCTCAGTCTTGATCTTCCGATCTGTCTTCAAGTTAGCCTCACTGAAATTTCTAATGGGTTCTCTCAGTTTTTTAAGTCATTGTTGAATTCTTAAGTCGTGCAAATCAGTTGAAGATTTTGACATGTTGAATCAAAGAAAAATTTGGGTAACAAGCTTTCTTGGAAAGTCATGAAAAGCTATTAGTTTAGTCAAGCTAAGTCTATTGAGTCGAGTCAAAGTCAAGATAGTGAAAATCAAGTCCAATTGAGTCAATTTTCTCTTTTGATGAAACACTAAGAATGCATGATCGATGGTAGCTGACACCCTCACAATTGCTATGTTTGAAAGAGAGGGTGCATGATTTGTTGTACCTGACACACTATATTTGTTGTGTTGGTTCTTTGACAAGGGAGCGTGAATCATTTAGCATTTTAAATTGGTAGAGGAAAAAGGATACAAAATGCTAATCATGAAATTGAACTACTTCAACAAGATCTTGATGATACTCTCCGAGAGATAGATAGGTTACAGAAATATAATGATTCAATAATGGGAAAAATCATTGAACTTAGAGTATGTAGTAATGAGCTCTATCAAGAATTTGTTGGTTTCACTACAAAACACATAAGTGAACTAGAAGAAAGGTTGGAATCATTGGACCGATGGGTGATTGATATTTTAAAACTTCATGATAAAGAAAAATCAAATGATAGAGTCATTGAAGCAAGAGTTGTTGGCAAAGGAAAATGTGTTCATATTCACCTATGACTCTTCATATTTCTCCTAAATGAATAATAATAATATTTACAATACACCATAATCCCTAGGATTAGGTATCTAACATTTCCCCCCTTAATCCAAAGAGGTGTTTGTGAGTCCAAGCATCTTTTCAAACTTTTCTCTTCCAAGTGCTTTGGTGAAGATGTTTGCAATTTTCTCACTTGTGGAACAATGTATCAAATGAATGGTCTTGGCCTCTACATGATGTCGAATCAAATGGTACTTTGTGTTGACATGTTTTGTCCGATCATGGAATCTAGGATTCTTGGCCAACTTGATTGCAAAGTGTTGTCAATCAAAAGTGGAGTACCATTCACCTATTTCTCCTGTAAATCCTGTAGTATCTTCTTGAGGCAAGCAATCGCCTTTGTTGCCTCTGCAACAACCACATACTTTGCCTCTGTAGTGGAATCTGTTGGAACGGATTGCTTTCGTGATTTGCAAGAGATAGCTATTGATCCAAGACTCATGAGGTATCCTGAAGTGGACACTCCATTCCCCTTGTCCCAATCAAAGTTTGAATATGTATATCCAACTAGTTTGAAGTCCTCCACCTTAGAGTATTTGAGCCCAAAGTCTTAAGTTCCTTTAAAGTACCTTGGAACTCTCTTTGCAACACACCAATGTCATTCACAAGGTTTTTGCATGAACCTAGAAAGGGTCCCAACTACAAATGAAATATCTGGTCTATTAGTGGTAAGATAGATGAGACTCTCCACGAGTTGTCTATATTTAGTTGCATCCTCAAATCCATTCCCTTCTTTTGATGTTAGCTTCAAATTTTGCTCCATTGGAGTAGAGAGAGGATTACAATCAACCCTCACAAATTTATTCAATAACTCTCCAATGTACTTATTTTGGGAGATGAATATATACCTTGGATTCTAAGTTACTTCAATACCCAAGTAGTAGTGAAGATGTCCCATCTCTGTCATCTCAAAATCCTTCTTCGATTCTTTCTTTATGGATGCAATATAAGCTTCATTGTTCCCTATTATCAAAAGATCATCTACATACACAACAAGATATACAACAGTTTTTCCAACTTTCTTGATAAACAAAGTCGCATTATCAAGATTAAAGTGTTTGAAATAGATCTTCAAAAGATGCTCAGTTAGCTTTTCATACCATGCATGAGGTGTTGCTTTTAGGCCATACAAATACTTGATGAGCTTGCATACCCTTTGTTCTTGATCCTTCACAACAAATCCTTCTGATTAAAACATGTAGACATTCTCTTTCAAATCTCCATTCAAGAAAGTTGTATTCAAATCCATGTGATGAATCTTCCACTTATTATGTATCGCAAAAGCCAACAACTGTCTCTTATACACAAAAAGTCTCCTCGTAGTCCATGCCTTCTTTCTGTGTATATCCTTTTGCCACAAGCCTCACCTTATGCTTGTCAAATGAGCCATTTGATTTGTACGTGTTCCTGAAGTCCTACTTCCATCCAATTGGTTTGGTTCCAAATGGAAGATCAACCAACTTCCATGTTCTTGACGAGAGCTTCATACTCCTTCTGCATAGCTTCTTTTCGTTCATCATGAGAAATAGCTTCTTCAAAGGAAGTTGGTTCAAATTTAGTAGATAAATTCAATTCACAATCATATGAAACTTTCATATCATTGGCATCACTTGAATCTGAATCATCTATATCACCTCCATCACCTTGTCTTACTAAACTTCTAGTTCTTATCTTTCCAACATCATCTGGACGAACACTTTCAAGTGTCTTAATGGCCCACTTTGGAAATTTCCATGATGGTCCAGGTTGCTCAAGTGATTGAGATGGTGTTGCATTCCCATCAAGATTCAACCTTTCAATCCTCTCAATCACATCATCCAATTGAACCTCTTGTTCTAATGAAGTGGTTGGATCTTCTAAATGAGGGGAAGATGTCACTTCCAAAGTAGATTCCAAATATTGATCCAAGCTAGGATCCCCCCTTCAAGATGTGGAATCTCATTATCAAACTCATGATATGTATTTACATCAGTAAATCTATTAAGATGATCAAGCTGCCACTCAACAGTCTTGTCATTTATAGTGGATTCAAGAAAAATCACATCTCTGCAAAAAATAAACTTTTTATTTACTTCATCGTAAAGATGATATGCCTTGGTGATATTTTAGTACCCCAAGAAGATGCACTTTCGACTCCTTGCACCTAGTTTGTTTCTTTTCTCCTTAGGAATCGAAGCATAACAAGTGGAACCAAAAAACCTGAGATGCCTCACCGAAGGAATGCGGTCATACCACATTTCATAAGGAATCTTGTTCCCAAGAGCATGAGATGGAATTTTCTTTCTCAAATACACTACACATAGAACTGCATCACCCCAAAACGTCAACTTCGCATTCTTGAAAAATAGCATGGAACATAACATATCCTAGAGTGACCTGTTCATTCCTTTTGCTACACCATTCTGCTAAGGATTGTATGGAACAGTGGTTTGATGCTTAATCCCATGTTGGCGAAGATAGCTTTCAAACTCGTTAGAAGTATATTCCCCTCAATTATCAATACAAAGAGGGCCAATACGTGATTGTGCTTCATTTTCAATATATACATGAAAATTTTTAAATGTTTCAAATGCTTGATATTTATGTTTCAACAAATAAACCCAACACATCCTAGTGTAATCATCAATAAAAGTCATGATATATTTGTTGAGATTTGGGTACCTTGGAAAGTGGTCCCCTTGTGTTTGTGAGTCTCTAAACACAAAGGGGGAGACCATTACTCTCATTACTTTACTTTATGATTCTAATTTCACTTTGACTTAGGAGATTTAAGTCAAAAGTGAAATAAGTAACTTAAGTCATTAAAGTGACATTTAATTCACTTTGTGGGTGAATTAAAGG
>CBVK0103598286.1:0-10231 GCA_900067695.1 Picea abies | reverse complement strand
ATCACTGTGTCACTGTTTCATTTATGTGATTGTATATTTATTGGTTAAATCTATTACTGCAAGTTAAATGTTAAAGGAATGATTTATTGATTAATAAGTAATCTTCTTATAAAATTAAAGAAATTTTATACAACAGATTCACCCCCCGACCCTTCTCAGTTGACTTATCATGTTCAACATTTTCATCATGAAATATTGTGTAAGGGTCTTTGTCTTGAGTCTAAAATGATTTCATATAAGGGAAATGATATGCCATACTCAAGTCATAAGTTTAGGAGGGAGGTCTTTTCAAATCATCATTTTAGGTATAATCACATGAAATAATGTTAGTACAACTACTTGATGGTTATTTGTGGCATCTGTACCTTGGAAGGGTCAAAACTAGGCACGCTGCACAAGTTCACTACACAAGTCAATTAAATGATGCAAAGAGGTCTTTTCAATTCAAACGGGAACTATTCACTCTCAAAGCTATTCACATCAAATCCTATATCCTTATCCATCATCCTTCATCCCTCTACACACGTTCCTGACCTAAAAACTGGTTTCTAGCCACTCGAGAAAAATACCAAAGCCTTGCTACACAAACCTTGTTTTTTGCGCTATGCATATGTTGTGCAGACTTGCGCGCTACACAAATCACAATGCTTATGTTTTCTCTCCTCACCTCATACCTGGTCTCCATCTATGATAAACACATTTGAAACTTGACTTCTGACGTATTGATAACATGCTAATTCACTTCCCTATAATGCAGTGAAGCTCTCATGTTGTTTTGAAACAAACCCTAGCTCTGTTAGGCCTGCTACACAAGCCTACCTGTTAGTTGTTGACCATTTCTCCTCCTACCAAATATTCACATACACCTTGCAGATTTATTCATTCAAACATGACAAAACAGAGGACAAAGAAGCACATAGGAGGGAATGTGTTAATATATGAGCCACGGAGCCTCAGCTTGGTGAACTTGGACCCTGCGTTCAAAGTTTCTTTTGAGCGGGCTGGGTTCATTCAAATTTGTGAGAAAATTAAAGGATACAACCAATAGATGACATAGGAGTTTTCCCTCAACTACAATGGTATCTAGACAATAGTTGTTGGGGTCATCTTCCCAGTGTCATAGGAGTCAATAACAGTTGCTACAAAGATCCAAATCTTAGGGGAAAGATGGTTTAAAGGTATGCCTTTGGATTCTGTATTTTACATTGATTTCCTTAAGCCTAAATAAAAAAATCATAAGATAGGAGCCACCATTCCTAGGGAATATGTGATAGAGCCCTATGAGAAGTTGATGAGGGTCATACAAAGATATTTTACTTGTGAAGGTAGGTTTGATAGGGTATACCAGTACCATGTGAGACTCCTCATGTACTTCACAGGAAAAAACCCTCTCAACTTGCCTTTTTACCTGTATAGAAGCTTAGGAAAGATAAAAACCCTCTCAACTTGCCTTTTTACCTGTATAGAAGCTTAGGAAAGATTGCAGACAAGGTCCAAGCCAAGGCTTACTAACTTAAGAGAAAATTGTTCTACTTCTCCTTAGTGAAGCTACTAGTTGTTGAACAACTTAAAAAACTAAACAGGTACTGATATTCTTTCTTGTCCTCAGCTAATATTCCCCTGGACCCCAAAAGAAATACCCCGTTGTCTGCTGAAAGATTGTCTCCTAACAGTTCAGGTCAAAAGGGAGAAAGTGTTGTTGATCATTGTAAAGGAAATGAAGTTGAAGGATCTCCTCCAAGCCATCCAGTTCCAAAAAAGGATAGGAATCTTTTTTTCATTGATGAACCAAAAGAGATCCAGACACATAGAAGTCCAACCACAAGGTCAACAACAAGAAGGATTCCTACACCAACAGTCCAGAAGGAATATGTTGAGGTTGCATATCAGGAGATGGATGAAGGATAAACCAAAGCAAGAAAGAAAGGCTCAAAAATTAGGTAAATGCAACAACAACTCAGAGAGGCTCAGCATGTGATTGCTTAGTTTTATCAATAAAACAAAGAGATGAAGAGGAAGCTAGCTTAGAGAGGTTTTGAGGAACAAACACCATAGGTCAAGATAGATACTAAAAGTGAAACATCCAAGGGAATTTTGAAAAACTATGAGGCCATAGTTGTAGCCAAGCCCATAACATCTCTGACAAGATCCTTAGCCAGTAATAATAGTCCAAACATACAGGGAAAGAAAGAAGAAAGTTAGAGACCTCCTACTTCACCCACATAAGGAGAAAAGAACATAAGATGAATTAATAAGAAGTTGAGGGAAGCTCAATATCAAATCATTAAGCTCAGTGAAGAAAAGAGGACATTAGATGACAGAGCCATGAAACAGAAAGAGGATATCATATGACAGAGCCATGAAACACTTTAAAGAATGCATACTAGCCAGAGAAAATTCATGTGCAACCCTTTCCAATGCCCAGTCAAAATTGAAGAGAAATGCAACCCTGTTCAGGCAAGTGATAAATTTGAAAGTGAAGAACCTAACATTGAGGAAGGAGAATAGGAATATAAAGAAAAAAATGAAATTGAATGATGAAGCCAACATGAGACTAGAACTACTTGTAGAAGTAGCAAAAATATGAAAGGGGGAAAACTCATAATTTTGTCTTTTTTTTAAGGAAATGAGCCATTATAGTTGCAATCTAAATAGTGATTAAAGGAGGAATAAATTAGCTAAGTTTAAACACATTTCTATATAAACATATTTTTGAAGTCCTTGTGCTTCTGATACAGACAATTTTGACAGCATGAGTCACCCCTTTTAGTAGCTGCAATTTTTGACTGATAAAACAAGCATACACAACACTTGCATAGCAAGACAGCGCTACGCAAATGTTGTAGTCATATATTAATGAGAAGGAAAACATGTAAAGTTAAGTATACCTAATTTGAGGTCAAATCAGGTTTTATATCAATGGTTGCCACTTGGACCTGCACAAATTTGAATAAATTCCAGTGCGTTATGCAAACGTTGTAGGTATCATTTGCATAGTGCTAGCACCAGTATGCTACACAAAGGTGACAGAACTACATGAAAACACATCATTTATATCGAAGGGATCTCTAGATGAACCTGATGAGTCATCCACACTTTATAATCGAATTTATCTTGGATATTTGATTGTATAAGATATGTTTGTTTTTCATTAAATAGGGTCAAACAAACTTACTATTTTTAGTAAAGTCATTTTTGAGTTATCCTCTTCTATTGTAAATAGATCCACTATTGTAGTCAAGAGGAACTCAACCCTTAGTAGCCTAGTATGGCAAGTAGATTTTTATATATTTTGATCATTTTGATGTAAAAAAGGGGATTTGGAAGAACTATAGTGTTTTTGAGCTTCATTGTAAATCTTTGAATCTGAATGGAATGAAATGTAGAAGTCTTGAACCTTCATGAAAGAGATTCTAATGGTGATGAGATGATAGTGTGTTCCTTGTATTTTTTATGTATCTCTTGTGTTTCTACTTGCATCTCATTTTTTCATATGTTTAAATTGATTTTTAAGAGCTAGAATTCATCTAAAAGGTGCTCTAAACTCAAAGAATTTAAACTTTTCCTTTCTTCCTAATTAGGTCAGAATTCATCCATATGATTCTTTGATGTTGTTATATGTTGTTTTCTTCCTCTTTCACCCTCTATAACCAATCTAAAAAACAGAAGGTTTCATTCACCAAATTTAGCCTCCGTTCCTTTGTGAGGTTATATCTGCCAGACATCAATTTCATTTGTTTTCAAGATTTGATTCCATAGCCCAAAAAACATCCTTCTCCTCCTTGCCAATTTTTTTTTATTAAATCCACTCAAAAATGTAAACCCTAGCTATTGTTTTATCAAGAAATACCATCTATTAGAGACTAAGTGACAAGAGAGATCCCTCTATGAACTGAGTGGGCTGGTACCGAGATCTAAAGAGGTCTATGTTTACCTTTGTAGGTTGTTTCCTCATCCAAAACAATGTATTCAATGTTAACATCTTGTCCAATTCCCTTGACTGCATAAGATTTATTGTCTCCAATATCCACTTTATGAGGTGTCTCCTTCTCCTTCATTCTTGAGAAATTCTTACAGTCACCTGCCATATTTCTTGAAGCTCCACTATTAATAAGCCACATGTCATGTTCAATGGTTCCAGTAAGAGTTGAGTAATAGAAGAATATTTCTCATCATACTTTGTCTTCTTTGAAGGTTATTCATCATTGGCAGCTGATGTGTGATGTCTCTCTTTTCTCTTCATTGTTAGTTTAGGACAGTTCCTTTTGTAGTGGCCATAATCATGTCATTCAAAGCATTGTACCTTTGACATATCTCTCTTGAACTTCTTTCTTGAATCAAATCTTTTCTTTCCTCCATGTATTTTTAACTTTGTTGTAAAGGCTTGAGCATATTCTTCCTTCTAAGGTTTTCCCTTGGATTTTAACCTCGTCTCTTCTTGTGCACAACATGTCCAAAGTTCTTATAACGTTGGAAACTCCTTCCTTGTATTCATACCTGAAGAATATACATCCCATGATCTAGAGAGACCATTGAGTGTTGTGTTCACAACTTCGTTTTTTGGGATGGCTTCTTCAATAAATTGTAGTTTATCTCTCAATTGATAAATCCTCACAAATTATGAAGCTATGGTGTCATAATTTGTCATATTTGTGTCATGGATTTCATTCTTCAGACTCATCACTTGTCCAATATTTTTTACTGAGAAAATTTTTGTTAGGGCATCATACATCTTCTTAGATGAGTTAGGATGATAGATGTAGGGTATCAAGTGATCCTTTATAGAGTCCATTGTGATAATCATGTAGCATTAATAATATTGTCTTTGAACTTCTCTAGTGATGGAACGTTTTGAGTTTCCTTCTCTTTTCATGCTTCAAATTGTGGTTCCATGATATTTCCTTTCATGATATCTAGGACTTTATTCTTCGCAAGGATGAGGTCAATCCTTGTATTCCATGCTTTGAAGTTTAAAGACCCTTCAAACTTGTTTTCTAACTTCATAGAGTAAGTCATGACTGCTTTAATTTGGTCAACCTTTGATATTGACTTGGTCAACATTTGACTTTGACTAGTTCAACCTTTCAATTTGACTTGGTCAACCTTTGACTTTGACCAAAAACTCAAACTTTACGTCTTGTCTTGTTGAGACAACCAAGAGGTGCACTTGGTTAGGGAGCACTAAGCTATCCAAGAATTAGGTCAAGTGTTTCACTTAAGGTGCCTCAACAAGAGGGTTAGGGTTTCGTTGTTGCAACAAAACTCTAACTGCAACTACAACTAGAACTGATAAAATCCTCCAAGTATACCTTCCAGTGGTTAAACTGTCCGAAGATAGTCTAGACCAATAACCTGTCAAAATAATAGGTGTTCTCATTTCACCATAGAAAATATCACTATATTGTCACCCAACCATAAGAGCAAAGGCCACCCCTGAGCACTTTAACTTTGACAGATAGAATAATTCTGAAAGAAATCACTAACACCAATAGCCAACCAAGGTAGCGTACCTCTTGTTAGCACCAAAAGTCACCTCTAGATTGCAGAAGAGGTAAGCCCGATACCCATAAGAGTTTTATGTCATAGGTTAGTTATAAAAAAGGTCAAATGGGCGTAGTCTCAAGAAAATATCGTATTAACTCAGAAAAATGGATTGGTATGCAGAAGCAAGTGAGGTATTAGTTTAACTTCAATTAGTAAGTTGTAGTAAGGGTGAGTAGAAGGAAGACTTTGGTGAAAAAATGTAGAGGTCTGTCGAAGACATCAGGTCTTTCAATAGCCCGAGGAGGAACAATTTAAACAAAAGAACCTCTCAAATTTAAATATCAAAGAAACTGAAAGGAATTATAACAACACTATAATCAAAATTTCATCATAATGCAGTCACAATAATTCAAGTGAAACAATCAATCATGAACTCTTTCAGCATTAGAGGGAAACAAGAGGGAGTAAGAAAGATAACTATTATTAATCAAGAAGTCTCATATTACAATACATAACCAGAAAACCAGAAGCTTCATTCAAGACTTTACAATATGGGAGCTTTGATCTACCATTGACCCTAACAAAATATCAAAACTAAGTATTTACACTCAAAACAACTTGCTCCCTTCAGAAGCGCACTCTGGTCATTACATTAAAGGCTTGGTGTATCCATCTTCTTCTGTCAGGCTGCACTTGCATTCTTTTTTCAGACACAAGATCAGATCAGTATGGGCTTCACAAGAAAATCCACGACAGGGGAACTTTCGGCTGACAATTTTCCCTTCACGGCTAGATGTTCCATGCTTTCCATTTATGTGGTGAAACAAGGTTTCAACCACCTTCCCCAACTTCATTACCTACCTTCATTGGGATTAGGATGAATCCTAACGATGATGAATGTCCCAAACGAGCTCACAACTCCTTTAAGTCAATTTTGGCACCCCAAGGCCGCATAGATCTTTCTCTGTGACCAACTCGGGCACTTTGATTCTTTGTGCAGCTCCTTTTCCTTTGACCCACACGAATGTATACCATGAACTTGTGATTATCCATATGAAATCTCATTATTTCGCATTTCGAGATTATTCACTCCCCTTGACTTCAAATAGCCCGATGCTCAAAATCGCAAAACAACCCATCTGGATGATCGCTTAGAATTTGTTTGAACTTGACGACCATGATCATTTCCTTGAACAGTATATGTTTGAACTTGATGGCCACGATCATTTCCTTGAATAGTATCAGTCATACGTTGCTTTAACAGGTGCCTTCCCTTTCTCTATAGCTTCTCTCCCATATGATCCTGGGTTGAGACCGTGAGCCTAATTTTCGGGCGCGTCGTGATTTTTTGTTTTGCGAATTCACACTATGCTCCAGGATGAAAATTCTGAGTCATGAAATTATGATCGCTCGGATAGGGTGACGCGTCTCAGAGCAATGGACAACCTAGATCATGTCATCATTTTGGGACCTCGGGCCATCGACACTTCTCTCCTCATCTTTCCTGAAATACTTTCTCTGTGGCTTAGATCCTGTGCCACGTGTCTTGCTGGAGTGGAAAACCTGGATTACTTCATGAATTTATGTTTCACGATTCCTCATGAATCTATTCTTTGACCTTTATACCTCACGAAATTGCAACTATGTTGATCACGCACCACATGTCCTTCTCAAGATCAATGACTAGGATGGCCCCGCGGTTTCGGACCATTGACGCTATACTTCACACAACTATATGATCCCAATAACCCGATGGCCGTCAATCTGATCTTCTTGAAGGATCTCTATCGTTGAAAGTTGATATTGCCTGCTCGCTTGGTTTGAATTTATATTAGACTACTTCAAGTGTTGCGCTTGGCGCTGATGACTGCAGCCTGTGTAGTTGACATGAATGACGGTCTGAGGGATCGGGAAAACAAAGGATCAGCGACAGAGGCAAAGAGAGAAGAAATCAACCTTAGGTAAAACAAATAATTTTATGGTCGACATTTCTCAGGCAAGCTGCTTAAGAAAAACAGGTCTATCAAATGGGTGAAGGTAAATAGAAGAAAAATTACAAGACGAGAGGAAAACCTTATGATTGGGTCTACAAAAAGAAGAAAATGAAAAAATTATAGACCTAGGTAGAGACCACAAACTTACAAGACCTTGACAAGTTTATGTGATAACATTTGGCTCCATAGGGGATGGAATGCTCCCTGTGAGTTGCCCAGAACACGCAGCCCCAGTGCGTTGCTTTGGGTTATGGAGTCTCCTATTAAAACAAAATAAACATAAAATAGGAATGGTATTTACAATGGTAGGACGTCGATTGCAAATTTAAACGAAAAACATTTTTACGAAGTGCCCATTTACTGGGCCCCCAAAAACTTCATCACCCTCCAAATTATGCAACATGTAAGTGTTGTTTTGCGATACCTCAAAAATATTGAAGGGACCAATCCAAAGGGCTTCAAATTTTCCATGATTTCCCTTGTCCCATCTGGGTGCATCCCATTTAAATACTAGATCTCCCAGCTGGAAATCCTCCTTACTGCTTTTCCTGTGAAAGGCCTGTTTTATTTTCTGCTGACGATTATGCGCTCTACCCATCACCTACTCTCTAGTCTGTTTCACTTCTACCAGCTGATGAATCCTTCTGACCATGTCATTAGGCTCTCCATGGAATTCTTGGAATAATTTCGCCACACGCAGGGAAAGCTGAGATGGAAAATCTACTTCGGTCCCATAAACAAGTTGGAAAGGAGAGATACCTAGGGACCTCATTGTTGTCACTCTATCAGCCCACAGAGAAAACTTGAGCTTTGAATCCCATTCTTTATTGTTGTCCTCTAATAGTCTTTTGATGATATTTATCATGCTTTTGTTGGAGGACTCTCCCAGTCCATTTCCTTGCGGGTAATAGGGGGTAGAGTGGATGAGCATGATTCTAAATTTCTCACAAAACTTGACCAGTGGTTCAGCCTTGAAGGATGCTGCATTATCATTGATTATTCTATTCGGGCAACCAAACCTTGCTATGATGTCTTCAAGGAAACCAATGATTAATTTGTGAGAAGAAATCCTTGTGGGGATAAATTCTATCCATTTGGTGAAGTAATCTGTTGCAGTTAATATCCATCTATGTTGACCACTTGAAGTAGGATGAATTTCCCCAATGAATTCAAGACCCCACTGTTGGAAGGGTTCTGAAGCCACCACAGGCTTCAATGGAAGATACTTGAGCTGATGCCTTCTAGAGAACTTCTAACATTTAAGACAATCCCTAATATTTTTATAGACATCGTTTAACAAAGTAGGCCAGTAGTACCCAACCCTGAGAATTTTATAGGCTATGGTTTTCCAGAAGTGATGTCCCCCACATAGGCTGCCATGGAAATCAAATATAATTTTTTGAGTTTCATGTGGATCTAAACATCTCAGAAGCACTCCTAGAGGATCCTTCCAATACAAAACTTGGTCAATAAGGCAATATCTGATTTCTTTGAGCTTTAAATATATTTCCTTGCTCCTTCCCATACCATCAGGGGGCCTTAACTCCTGCAAAAAAAATATAATATATTTATACCAGGTGCATTCTGCCAGTTGAGGGTTGTCCTAAGGACTTTTATTAGACGCTTCATCTTGCTGGTTCCTTGAACAAGTGTTGATGAAGTTAAACCCCAAAGCTTTATAATTAGATTCAGCCAACATCTTGGATAAACCTTTGCCTTTAACTAGTTTGGTGGGTTTGATTTCCAAGTCAAATTCGATAATTTTGGCAATCCACTTGCTCCTTCTCCCATCTATGTCAAGATGAATGAGAATGTACTTCACACAAACTAAAGGAACATATCTGATGATCTTCGAATGCAAAACATAGACTTTGAAATATTTGAGAGCTTTCACCAAGGCATAGGCTTGCTTCTCCATGATGCCATATCTGATCTCTGCATCCCTCAGTGCTCTCTTGAAAAAGGAAATAAGTTGCTCCATCCCTTCATGATTCCTTTGCAATAAAACAACTGCCACTGTATCAAAAGAAGCAAAGGAAAAAATCAGAAAATCCTTGTAATAATAAGAATTGATCAGCACAGGTGCTTCTGTCAGTGCTTGTTTGATTTGGTTGAAGGATTCTTTGGGCTCAATATTCCATTTTACTGCATTTCCCTTCCTGAGCATGGTTTTGATATGCTTCACCAATTCAACAAAATTGGAAAAAAACCTTCTCGGAAAATTAACTTTCCCCAAGAAAGACTAAACCTCTTTCCTGGATCTCGGGAGTGACAAGGTTTGGATTTCTTCCACCCTGTTAGGATCAATTCTTACTCCCTCAGCTCACACAATGTGTCCCAAAAATTTTCCTTTCTTCATGGAAAATAAAGATTTCTTGTGATTTAGGGAGATACCAAACCTTCTTCATTTCGAGAAGACTTTCCTCAGATGTTGACAATGTTCTTTATCATATTTGGAGAAGATTGTTATGTCATCCAAATAGATGACCACAAATTTATCCTTTTCTCCAATGAAGGCGATGTCCATGGCTTGCTGAAAGGTCGCTCATGTGTTCATCAATCCAAAGGAAATTTTGGCATACATAAATGTGCCCCAAGGAGTGGTGAAGGTTGTCTTTTCTCTGTCCTCAGGCAAGATCGAGATCTGGTTGTAGCTAGAGAAGCCATCAATCATGGAAATCCTGGATGAACCCATTACCCTTTGCAATATGTGTTCCATATTTGGAAAAGGGTAATTGTCCTTCTTGGAGCTT
>CBVK0103598234.1:0-13330 GCA_900067695.1 Picea abies | reverse complement strand
TTACGAGTTGAAGTCTATTTTGAGAGCTGTAGATCTAGGATGAAGTTGAAGTAGCCGAGGGTTAGGTCACAAGCTGTGGATCTTGGTGCAATCTTGGTCTTCCTTACTACTCTATATTATGATGTAATGCATGTAGCACATTTTGATGAATAAGAAAAGAAGTAGAAAATCTTTGTGGACGTAGCCCCCCCCGGGGGGGGTGTTGAACTAGGATAAAACTATGTGTGCAATGTTTTTGAATGTTTTACTATTTCTGCTGTATGATTGAATGATCAGATAGATGAATGAATATCTTACTTACAAAGTGCATTAGAATAAATATGCAAATGAATGAATGAATGAATGGATTTGATGAATGTTGTAATCGAATGCATGGTTAAGTAGAAATACAAAGTAAGAAAGAACATCCCCCAATCCCCTCCATGACTGCAGACACTTGCATCCTCCAGTCACCCATAAAACATCTTGAGTGAGTCTGCGCTGTGCATGGTGTATCCTTCTGGTCTACTAGAAGGGCCGATGTTGATAAGGTTTTTTTTGGAGAACTAAGGTAGAACCCGGATTAGCCCATACGTTCAACAAATGGTTCCGTTGCCGGATAGAACTCAAAAGGAGAGCCAGGAATGGGTTTGGTGAAGAAGATGGAGTAGTATAAAGGTGAAGAAGATGGAGTGGTATAAAGGGATGTTCAGGCCATGGAATCATATGAAGCAAGAGATTGAAAGATGGTTAGAGACAAAGCATTTGGAGTTCACGTAAAAAGACAATAAGGGTTCTGGGTATACACCGCTTCAGTACCCACATAGGTATGTGTTTACTAATTTGCATGAAGCATATTTTTGTTTCTTTCCAAAGTTATTACAATAATTTTTGTTAAGGTTGAAGGATACCCATCCTACTAACCAGATTAGGCCAATAGTGTGGACTACTGAGACTATCGTGCGGTTGGAAATAGTTAATAATAAATTCATGGGAACAATGTATTTTTGTTTAGACAACATTACTGTAGGGTTTATCACTGAGTTTGCAGTGGATACAACAAAGTCATATATTGATCTAGAGAAAGATTTCTTGAAGGGACCTAGAGGGAGGTATATTAGGTCTCTTTACACGTCGATCAAGATATTATTACATGAAAAATGTATGATGACCATGGAATCAGACAACTAGATCACTCTGTGTGCATGGGGGAGTTGGGGGAAGCACTAAGGAAGATCTGAGAAATGGAGAAGGCTCTGGAGAGTAGCGAGAAGAAGGAAGCAATGGAACCCATCATGATGGATGATGAACAGACCAGGAAAATCATAAGGAATGAAGGTGTGACATGAAATGAATGGCCCTAATAGTATAGGATGAATAATAATAAGCGAGTTGTAGTGGAGTGAGAGGGCTTGGAAAACAATGAGGAAGAGGTAGAGGATCTCCATGCCACAGGGCAGATTGAAGATATCTTGTGCACCACATATGAGAGGAAAACCATAGGTCATGGGTCTGATGCATAAGAAGGCTCTTCATTCTATATCTGAATTAGTGTGGAACCCACAACCCCATGTGTGACTAACACAATTGAAGAAGAAAAAGTAGTTAACCAACAAGTGATTAGTGGTAGAAGAATTATTTGAGGACGTGGGTCCAGTAGCAGAAGTGCAAGTCCATCAAGTAATAATCATGTCTCTAGACCGCGCATAGGTGGTAGTTTAACAAATTTCATAATGGCAGGACAAGATCCAACTATCAGGTTACCATAGTTCTGAGGGGACGAGTTAGATGATCTAGAATTTTTTTTTTCATCTGTGAGAAGATATGGGAAACAAAGAAGATTAAAAATGAGGATACAAATGTTTGCATAGTTGGAAATCACTTTTAGAGACTTTGCATTAGATTGGTACATGGGTCTCTCAACAAATAACCCAACAAGGAAATCTACACCTATAGCATATGTGAAGAGGCAATTAATAAATGAATTTCATAAGCCAAGTTCAGAAGACCAATTTATGAATGAAATGATAGAGATCAAGGAAAAACTAGGAGAATCAGTCTAGGAAGTGGACTAGAAATTCAAGATGTTAAAAGGTAAGTTAAAGTACACTATTACTGATACACATCATAGGCATTTGTTTGTTAATTCTTTGTTGCCACACTTAAAGTATCCTTTGAGACAAAATAAATTCCAAATTCAGGGTGAGGCCCTGTAGGCATCCTTACAACTAGAGGAAAACCAATACAAGCATACAGATCCAACTGTGGAAGAATTGAAGCAAGATCTGAATAAATTAACATTCCAATTAAATTAGAACAAAGGCAAGGAGAAAAGAGAAGATGTTTGGTGTACAATGTGCATGACAGAAGGTCATCACAAGAATGAGTGTCCATTATTTTCACAGTATATTGGAGTGGGTATGCCAAACCCTTTGGCTTCAAGAAGACCATGGTGCAAGATTTCAAAACACATGGGCATGATCCCTATCATTGCCCCTTGATGAAAAAATATCAGAGAGTCCTGAAGAGTACATTTTTCAACTTTTGTAAGTCAGTTGGACACGAAGACAAGGACCGTAGAACCTTGGAGATGATGAAAGAAAGGATTGAAGATACATATAGGGTGCAGGCTGAACATGTAACATGACAATCTGCACAACAACTGTAATATAACACTGTGCAACAACCACAATACAATCCCACACAACAATTTTCATCACAACCATAGTATAATGCATATCGGTTTCAAGGGTAACAAGAATATAATACTACACAACAATGCACACCACCACATCAGTAGAATAACCTGTAGTCATAGTATAATCAAGGACCTTAGTATAACACACCGTGTATAGATAATCATGGAAACCGAGGAGGCTTCAGAGGAGGAGAATTTGGAGGAAGAGGATTTGGAGGAGGTCAAGGACCAGTAGTGTGTCATCACTATTAGAAACCAGGGCACTATGCAAGATATTTCCCACAACCATTCGCGACATGTATGTATTGTTGCGTAGTAGGCCATGAAACATAAGACTGTCCAACACCATTGATAAAAATATAGGACAAGAGGAACCAGACTAATCAGAACGTAAAATGGATCGGGGTGGAAAACAACGAAGAAGATGGGAAGAAGATTAACATAGTGAATAGAGGTGGAGCCAAGACATGAGAATATGCATCTAAGAAGGATCATGACCAATATCAATGGGTTAAGAATAATACAATGTCTGAACAAAAGTTTGATGCGTGCAAAGAGAAAGAGATATTCAAAGAAGCTAGACAAGAGATCTTGAAAGAAAATATTGTGTCCACTTTAGGAATGGAGCCAGTAGATGAGATACTAGTCTATGCCATTCCTTCATTATTTGATCAAACCAATCAAGATCAGTCCTCAGACCAAGTAAGTAACTTAAGAAACTTTTTGGGAGCTTTTATCAAATTATTGAGTGATAAAAATTCCTTACAATTACTGCAAAATTTATTAGAAAAGTGTAATCCTGGGGAAGAGGGGGTAAAAAGAGTAAATCAGGTCCAAAAGAAGAGAAGAACTAGTAGGGATTTCAGATTGAATGCTAACATAGGATATTTCAATATTAAGGATATTATACTAGAATTAGGATCTAAAGTCAATGTTCTACCAAAGAAAATGTGGGAAGCTATGAGAGAACCACAATTGGGGTATTCACCTATTCAGTTGAAGTTGAAAAATAAACACAAAGTGGTGCCAATAGGAAGGTTGAAGGGGATTCCAGTAGATCTAGATTGTGTGCACACCATGGATGACTTTGAAATCATTGACATAGTGGAAAATACTTCACCATATCTAGCACTGTTGGGTCTGGATTGGGCCTTTGATAACCAGGATATTATCAATTTGAAGACAAGGAAGATGATATTTGAGTCTAGAGAATACAAAGTTATTGCACCATTAGATCCCTTAGAAGGAGGCAGGTATGTGGAACCTATGACAGATGATATTCTTACAGAAGATGTGAATCAACTATACAAAACTACCACGTGCCAAGAGGATTATATCAACCCAACTGCAGATGGCATGCTCCATTGGAGAAGTATTAGTTCTTGTGCTTCAGACTTTGACACAATATTGGAAAATTGGAAACATCGATTACATGAATTATCTACCAGGAGATGTGCCAAAATGACGCATGCGTTGAGATGGGTTGGTACAGAGGTAAGAGAACCTCCTACTTTTTATGGTTTGAATTATTTGGAAGAATTTTTAATGAAGTATGAGGTAGAGTTTATGGAAAATCAAATATTACCAGTGTTAGATATTTCTTTAAAATATACACCTGCAAGATGGTGGGGTACACACAAGTCAAAGATCAACAATTGGTTTCAATGCAAAAGTTTACTGCGCATAAGATTCGACGCAAAAAAAGAGCATAAATATGAGGAGAAATATGACGGATTTGGACAATCCCAAGAGAATGTAGAGAAGTGCATAGTTTAATGGAGATTAGTACCACCATAAGAATGACCACACCATTTTATTTACACACTAGAGGGTATTGTGAATAACTCATATACATAACAAGAACAACACAGAGAAACTGCTAACTGGGAAGAAATACAAAAAAACTTTGTAGTTACATTTACCTTTGAGCATGACAGTCCAGAGAATGATATAGTGCTAAAAGTAGTAAGGGACATGATATTTGAAGAACCATGTTTTGAAATAATTCTAGCATATCATAGGTAGGCTAGTTAGACAGTCAAACGATTCCTACACTATTATCACGTAGCATAATCAAAATAACCAACAAAAGATAATCCGCACAATATCCAGATCCCAAAAGTAGAAGGTGAAAGGGAAGTAGAAGGTCCCAAGTTGGTTTCAAAATATTATGCTGCACCATTAAATATCAAGAAGGTAAATATTGGCACTGCAGAAAACCCAAAGATGGCTAGTATTGGAGATTATTGGGATAATCAGATGGTAGAGAGGATCACATAATTACTTCACGAGTACAATGAGTTATTCCCAGAAAAATTCTCAGATATGAAGGGGTTAGTAGGAGATCTAGTAGAGATGAAAATCCCATTGATGCCAAAATAAAGACCTATCAAACAAAGACCATATAGATTGAATCCAATATACAAAGAGAAGGTGTAACAAACCCAAACCCTAAGTTCTCTTTTAAGGGGTGGGGCCTCATAATTTAATTTTCCTTAACTATCTCAAATCCTCCATGCAGGGTCTCTATCACATTTTGTTCTCCCAAATATTTCCAACCACGGTCTCCACGCTCAAAACCGAGCTCAAAATTGGCAAATATATCTCTCCCAAGTTCCCTGGGTGTTCATTGGTCATGATGGACTCTAGCGCTTCGGCCTTCAGGAGTTATCCATCCACATGACCCCACTTTTTCCGAAGTGGTTATCCTTCGAAATTAAGGATCTACTAACACCTATCCTCGATTAACGGATGGCTTCTATGAACTCCAATGCTCTGTCCCTCGGGAGTTCTTTCTCTAACCAACTCTGCTTTTCTCCCTTAGTGGCTTTTCTCCGAAGTGGTAGATCTTCCACCACACGTCCTTTTCCAACAAATGATTGGGATGACTTCAGGACTCCGACCTTCGGGTATCCTTGTGCCTTCACACCTAGATTCTCCCATAGTCAATCAAAGCTGGACTAAACACAACCTATATTTGACAGTCCAAGGGTATCCATGTAACCCTAGAGATCTACGGCTCGTAAATTCCGCTCAAGAGTCCCTTGGGTCCCATTTTTAGGCCATTCCTAGAGGGGAATCTATCATCCCAAGACAAACTGATAAGAATACACGACACCTACCTCAGGTCACCGACATTCCCTTACCTTGCCACGAGGTCGCCATACCTTGCAACATTGTCACTCGACATGTAGGCCCCCACTTGCTCTCGACATGATACACTTGTCCCCACGATCAAACGATCAAGAAGGGTCCCGAAGGATCCTTAGATCTAAGGTCCACATTACTTCACAACTTTGGTCTTCGGGGGTCTTGAAGTTACAACATCCCTGTCCTCCCAAAGCAGTCAACACCGAGATGACTACATCGTAGATCTGATGGCCGGGATAGCTCTCGGGAATCCTCAGATCTACGACCTAGATTTACTTCGAGACTTCAGGACTTCGGGGGACTCACCTCCTGTATGACGAATGTACCCAATTCACTGGACCCGTGAAGTTTGAAGGGCTCGAAGGATTAACATCCATGTCCCTTCTCCAGATCTGATTATCATGAAGAGCTTCAGCTCCTCCCGAACTAATCTCATCCATTCGTCTTCCAAATGAAAGAATCTTCCCTTTCAAGACTTGAAGATCACTATCCTTCCTGAGCTTCTTCATCTCTAAAATACTTAGGAACTTTTCACTATTTATAACACTTAGAGCTTCGTCAGCTCTAACACTTAGAGGGATTCTTCCGTGCACCCCTTGCGCTCATTCATAAACTCTATAACTTAAGAGGTTCTCAGTATTTTCCCACCTGAGAGAGAGCCTGTGCATACATGCACTACCTCTCCTGAGCTTAACAAAATCCTTCCTCCATGAGACTCAGAACGACTGGGAGTGTTGATATGCACACATGAAATTGTGCCCAAGGTCGATGAACTCACAGTTCATTTTTCTAACTTAATCCACCACAGGGCTCAATCATTTACAAGTACAAGTCATATCCGAACCATATAATTTATTACTTGCCTAAATACAAAATCAAGCAGAAATAAAAGGGATACAATATAACCATTAAGAAAACATGCACATCCCTGAAAACATTCATAGTATATCCAATTTTATTACACAGTTACAGATCAATTACATAGGGTATAAGAATACTTATCTATTACAAGTTACAACCAACTAACTGACTATGGGTGTGTGCCTTTCCACCCAACCATAGGCTCAGAGGCATTCATCCTTATCACTTTGGCCACCCCTTTTCCAAGCCATGATATCACTACGGAACTATGCCATCTCTCAGAGACCTTCTCTCTGTCACAATATCCCTGCAAGGTTTATCAGATGCTTCCTCAACATCAAGCTCACGTTCGGGTCCTTCAAAATAGGTTGAGAGAAAAGTGGATCTGTAATAATGAGATGGTTATATTATCTTCAAGGCTCTCATGTATAAAAGAGTGTTCTCTCTCTTCATGAGAATTCAATTAGAATTAGAATATGGAATTAGAGTAGTCATTAATGGTAGTCATTAGGATTTGAAAGATAAAGGGATTCTTTGCTTTGATTCATGTTTTGGTTTTCATGATTTCATTATTCTATTATGAAGATTGATTTGATTATTGAATGTAAGATTGCTTCATTGCTGAGAGATCTCATATGTTGTTGTGCCATTCGAACTCTTCACATGTTGTATTTTCTTTTCCTTCATGTAGTTCTCCACTTATAGATTAATTTCATTTAAATTTCCCATTCCTAGATTACTTTCAATTGCAAGTCATGTGTTAGATTAATGATTCTATTTCATTCATGTGTTAGATTAATGATTCTATTTCAATCATGTGTTAGATTAATGGTTTAATTTTAGTCGTGTGTTAGATTAATGATTCAATTTCAGTTATATCTTAAGCATTAGATTAGATTAGTTATGCTTCAATCTTACATATACTTTGTGTGTGCTTCGTTAGTTTACGAACCCCGGGTTGACAAATTAAATAGTTGGGCAAGTACTACAACTCAATTAATACAACATTAGTTTGTCCCAATATAACGACTGTCATTCCCTTGTCACGATTGTTGTTCCTTTTGTAAGTAGTGTTGTTCATTTGAATGGAAAAATTGTCGTTCCTTTTGTTACAATTGTTGTCCCTTTGCAGGGGTTGCATCTCTGGAGGAAGGGTATTGAAAATGGAAGGTAAGAACCTACATAGGCGACAAGTAAAACACTTGTGCTGGTGCCTACGTTTGGATGATGCATAGAGGTTATATTTTAGGACATATTTAGAGCCCAACACCAACGTTAGATATTTCTTTAAAAGATACACATTCAATATGGTGGGGTACAGTTAAGGAAAATATAAACAATTGGTTTCAGTGCAAAAGGTTATTACACATAAGATTCGACATAGAACAAGAGCATAAATATGAGGAAAAATATGAAGGATTTGGACAACCCCAAGATCAAGTAGAGAATTTCATAGTTCAATGGATATTAGTACCACCAGTTGAATGGACACACCATTTTATTCACACACTAGAAGGAATTCCGAAGAAATGGTACATTGAATAGGAACAACGCAGAGAAACTACTAACTGGGAAGAAATACAAAAAAACTTTGTAGTTACATTTTCCTCTAAGCATGACAGTCCATAGATTAATACAGTGCGCAAAGTGGTAAGAGACAGGATATTTTAGGAACCCGATTTTGAAATAATTACAACATCTCAGAGGCAAGCTAGATAGATAGTTAAGTAATTGTTACATTGTTATCACATAGCCGAAGCATAAGAACCAACAGAAGATAATGTGCATAATATCCATATCCTAGAAGTTGAAGGTGAAAGGGAAGTACAAGGCCCCAATATGGATTCATAAGATTATTCTACACCATTAAATATTAAGAAGGTCAACATTGGAATTGTAGATAACCCAAAGATGGCCAATATTGGATATTATTGAGATAATCAGACAGTAGAAAGGATTACAAAATTACTGCACGAGTACAGTGACTTATTCCCAAAAACATTCTCAAAGATTAAGGGGCTAGTAGGAGAGCTAGGAGAGATGAAGATCCCACTAAATCTAGAAGCAATACCTATCATATATAGGTCGTACAGATTGAATCCAATATACAAAGAGAAGGTGAAGACAAAAATTGATAAAATTCTAGAAGCTAGTGTTATAGAACCTGTAGAAGAGTCAGAATGGATCATTCCTATGGTGGTAATAAAATAAGCAAGGAGAGATCAGTATTTCTGTAGATTTGATAAAATTTAATGATGCTTCCCTACATGATCCTTTTCCTACCCCATTTACAGATGAATTTTTGTAGAATGTAGGGGGTCAAGAAGCTTATTCTTTTATAGATGGATTCTCAGGATATCATTAGATTATGATAGAACATGAAGATATGCATAAGCAAAAATTTGATAGAGAGTGGGGCTCATTTCAGTATACAATTATTCCATTTGGATTGAAGAATGCACTAACCATTTTTTCAAGAGTAGTAGTAGCAAATTTCAAGGAATTTATTCATAATATTTTGGAGGTTTACTTGGATGATTGGACAATGTTCAATTTGCTGAAAGATCATGTTGAAGTATTAAGGATGATGTTGGATAGATGCAGACAGTTTCAGGTCTCATTAAATATTAAGAAATGTATTTTTAATGCACTTTTTAGGATTTTTTTAGGGCATGTGGTGTGTAAACATGGTCTACTGGTTGATCCTGCCAAAATTGCTGTCATAGTACACTTACCACCACCAAATTCAGTACGCCAGTTGAAGAGTACATTGAGCCATATAGGGTATTACATAAAATTCATAAGGGGATATGCACATATCACCGCACAAATGGTGAAGTTGTTGAAGAAGGATACTAAGTACCAGTGGAATGATGAATGCCATAAGAGTCTGGATATTTTGAAGGAGAAGATGGTTATTGCGCTGATTTTAGTATTTCCATATTTGGAAAAAGAATTTCATGTACATGTAAATGCATCTGCAATTTCATTATGAGCAGTAATAACCCAACCAGGAGAAGGTGATATAGATCACCCTATTGCTTTTTCAAGCAAGAAGCTGTCATATTCTGAACATAAATACAATATTATAGAAAGAGAAGGTCTAGCTATGGTGTATTCTTTGTAGAAATACATACATTACTTGTTGGGACAACACTTTAAGATGTTTACAGATCATTCATCTCTAAGATACTTAGTTAATAAGCTAGTGTTGGGGGAAAGGATATGCAGATGGCTACTCTTATTTTAATAATTTAAATTTGAAGTTGTGGTGAAGCCAAGAAGATTGAATGTAGAACCAAATCACTTATCCAGGATAACAAATGGAGAAGAACCCAATAATTTGGAAGACAACTTTCCAGATGCACAATTGTTTTCAATACAAATTGCAGATGAATATTTTGCTGACATTATTGAGTTTTTGAGTACATGCTTTGCACCAAGAGAATTTACTACTGCGTAGAAGAAAAAATTGGTGGTCAGAGCTGCAGATTATCAGTTGATTGCAGGTCATTTTTACAAACTTGGAGTAGATAACATATTGAGGAGATGTGTGATGGAGCATGAAAGACCCATTATTTTGGTAGAATCACATGAAGGGATTGCAGGAGGGCATTACGTAGGAAAAAATACCACGTAGAAGGTATTACACATAGGACTATGGTGGCCAAGATTTGGGAATCCATCCATGAGGGATGAGATGCCACTTAGACCACAAGTTACTTTACAAGTGTTCGATAAATGGGAAATAGATTTTGTAGGTCCAATTAATCCACCAACAAGAAGATCAGGAGCCAAATATATTATCACAGTGACATAATACTTGACCATATGGGAAGAGGCAACACCAGTAAAGGATTGCATCGCGCTTTTTATTTGAGAATGAAGTGACGAGATTTGGATGTCCAAGAATATTGATGAGTGATCAAGGGACTCACTTCATCAATAATACAATTGAGGCAATGCTTGAAGAGTTTAAGATATGCCACTAGAAGAGTACTCCTTACCACCCTCAAGCAAAGAAGCCTTCAACAAGATTTTGAAGAATGCATTGACAAATATTTGTAATGTAAACATAGATGATAGGGATTTGAAGGTACAAACAATACTTTGCGATTATAGAACTACTTGCAAGAAATGAACATGAAAAACACCTTTTATATTGGTGTATGGATAGGAGGCAGTAGTTCCCTTATATTATTTAATACCAAGTCTGAGCATTGCAACAATTATGGACATGACAAAAATTGGCGCAACACAAGAAAGATTAGCTCAACTAATGGAATTAGAAGAAGACAAAATCATGGAAGGTTTCCATCAAGAGGTACAGAAAGCAAAGGATAAAGCATGACATGAAAAACATATCAAGAAGAAGAAGTTTAAGGAAGGAGATCAAGTTCTCCTCTATGACAATAAATATTTACAGCACCCAGGGAAAATCACAATGCATTGGCTAGGGCCATATCAGATAAAGACAATCACAGATGGAGGTGCTGTACAATGAAAAAACTTAGCAGGAAAGGAAATGCAAGGAATGGTGAATGTTAGTCGTATGAAACTGTATAGGGACATTCAACCTACTAACTCTTAGTAGTTGTAGCACAACAATTAGACTTTTACATATTGTAAATAATAGGAGCTAAAAGGAGAAAAAGGAAGATAAAAACAAAAAAAATGAAGAAAAAGCCAAAAATAAGTAATTAGGAGGAATACATGAGAGATAGATAATTCAAGAATGAAAATGTGCAACAATTGGTGTGACATAATTTGGAAGACTACACGCAGGAAAATTTGACACCGCGCAAATAGCCAGAAAAAGTGAAAGACAAGACATACCATTAATGACAAGATTTATAAAAAGGGAAAATCACGGGCAACTTCGACACTTAGTGATTTTTGAGCAACATAGCACTCGAGAGTGCGAGCAAAGGGTGATTGAGCAAGAGAAAAAGATAATCAATTGTGTGGAAGGCTAGTTATATGGAACCCTCGAAGGTTGTCTCTCCCGGACGTTTCCTAAGAGTGACCTGACAGGGAGGAAGGAAGAAGGAAAGAATGGAAGAACTGGAGAATTTTGTGGATATGGAGGACATTACAACATCATAAACCGAATCTATCTGTCCTACCAAAGTAGAGGAAGAAATATCAACCAAAGAAAATGTGCAAGCAGGTCATAGCACCAAAAACCCTAGTCTTGAAAACCCTGCAGAAGTAGAGGAAACAGACGAACAAAATCACAAGTCATAGAAGAGGTCGAAGGCCAACAAGATATAGAGGGATAATAATAAGAATAAGTTGAGTACAAAGCCACAAAAGATAACCTAGCTGTGGGTAAAAAGAGGAAAGCACAAGCCGCAGTAGAAATTAGTCTACCTCATCTCCCAGATGCTGTAGTTGCAGTGGAAGATATGCTAGGAAAAGTGTTGAAGCTAAAATATGTGGATCACAATGTAATAGACACAACAAAGTTTCTTGACTTTTCAAAAGAAGTTTACTTGGAAAACAGGGGGGAAGTAGGACCTCTAGGGAAACCCATTCTGGAGCCCACACAGTGGATCGCAGGTCTCTATAACTCAGGCATTATGAATCTATTGGACATACCTCATTTTGGGCGTGGTAAAAATGTGGGTCTTTGTGTGAAGCAAATACTGGCCATGGTACATGGAGGTATCCTGTAGAAGGACATTCCAGTCCCCATATATGTGTATCTCATAACTAAGATTGTAGGGTTTCCAACCAATAGTGTAAATCCAAAAGACTATTTGGACAATAAAGCCAAGGATACAAAAATTGTAGAGGAAGTGAAAGCACAATTCAGGATAAACAGGGGAACCCAAGGACTAATCATAAAGGACATCAATGACCATGAAAAAAACTTTGCTACAAAGTTGATGGATTGCAAACTTTTGAGGAAGTGCAGAAAGGAAGAAGCCCCATCAGGAGTTATAGCAATAGATGCACAATGCACAAAGGTTGTAGTGTTCAACTGGGCACCATATTTGTTGAACTAGTTTTTGATAGATTGTAGAGATGCACAGGACATTGGAATATAATTCCATTACTCCTGGTTGCTAATACTGATAGCATTGGTGGGCTGGTAGGAGCCCAAATTTTCAGCCTTTCTGGATAGAAAAGGGAAATGTTGTGCAACACACTATGAAACTTTGTGGCAGACAAATGACCCCCAAGAACCAACAGGTGAACAACATAGTATTTTACATGTTCTTGGCAGATATGTAGCAAAAAAAAACCAATGTATTTAGGATCTCAATCGAAGTGGTACAAGAAAATGAAGGGATTTGCAATTTCAAGGCTTCAAGACACTAATTGTGGATTCATGCAAGAAGGGACCCAAAGAAGAAGTGGCTGAAAATGAGGTATTGCACATCACGCAGAGAAGTAGACTGGATCGTGAAAGATTGACCTGTGCAGTGGAAGGTTCTAACAACACAAAAGAAAGGAACAAATCATAAGGATAAAGCAGAAGCAGGAACATCAAAGAATACAAGCAATCCAACAGATAATACAAGAAGGCTACATAGTGTGGTCAAGCCTCAGGAAGCAACACAACAAGCAAAAAGCCAATAAAGAAAGTAGTAGTGAGCAGTGACAGATTCAAAGTCACACAAGAAATGTTGGAGG
>CBVK0103598199.1:0-11678 GCA_900067695.1 Picea abies | reverse complement strand
CATGTCTATAGGGATTAATTCGACCACATTAGCACTAGAATATGTGGTTACATATCTACTTTCATAAGAAATGAGAAGGAAGAACATGGGATGATCAACCAAAGATGCTTTAATGGTGAGGGGTTGACTGGTTAATAGAGATAAAGGAAAATTCTCTAGTAGGAATTCTAAGTTGAAGGGTAAATATAAATATTTGATTCACTCTAAAAGAAGATGTTGGAAATGTGGTAAATATGGGTATTATAAAAGGGACTGCAACTTGAAGGAAATGAAAGTCAATACAGTATTTTATAAGAAGCAATCCACTAAGAAACAAACTACTCTAGGTAAATGAGGCAATGCGTATCTGGTGTCAACTAGTACATAGTTGGATCAAGATGTTTGATTTATTGACTCAGGAGAATTCTATCATATCATACCTGATAGAGAATGGTTCTGTGAATATGAGAGATATGAATGAGGATATGTGTTCTTGGGGGATGACTCAACAACAAAAATTGTTGGAGAGGGAAGAGTCTGGCTAGTCCTACGGGATGGGCAGAGTAGAATCCTTCTAGGTGTGTTACACATTCCAGGTTTGGCAAACAAACTGATGGCTATCAACAATATGAATGATGCAAGAGTACACACCCTATTTCTGAAGGATACGTGAAAAATGGTGAGAGCTGTGATGGTATTAATGAAAGGATTTTGTATTGGAGCCATATACAAGTCGTTACAGAATTTCAACTCTAATAGATGCAACAACATTGTTATTCCTAAATTCGACTTGACTTCTACTCGACTTGAATCATCTCGGGATGAGTTGATTCAAATCAACTTGAAAATATTTATCACCTCGACCCAACCATGTTATGGCACACGAGGATGGGACACATTGGATAAAAAGGACTTCGATCTATGCACAACACAGGTATCAACGAATAGTTTCTTGAATGTAACTTAGAATTTGATTTTTGTGAACATTTCATATATGGAAAAAAAAAGTGAGGTTCCCATATGGAGCGACAAGGAAAAAGGGGATTCTAGATTTGGTTTATAGTGATGTGTTTGGGCATGTAGCCAATGATCTGCATGGATTTGTAACTTTGTTGTGTGTATTTATTTAGGGTTTTTCCTATTGTAAAGGATATAAATAAGGCATGATTTAATAGTGTAGAAGTTAATCAATAATATTCAATGATCAATCTTGGATGTTCCTACTAATGCTTAGAAAGAGGTTGATGGTTATGTAGATGTAAGTTGATTTGGTTGCAGGGTTGTTCTTTTGTAAAGAAAGAAGTAATTATGTTGATTGTGTCTTAGGTGTAGACCAAGGTTAGACATGTAACCTTTTATTCTAAATTAATAAGGCAACAAAAGAGCAAGACACTCAAGGAATGTTGGTTTTCCAATTTGTTTTTCTAGGGTAAAATATCTATGTACTGTGTGATTTCTTTGTCATTTATTTTCTATATTAAATATGTCTTCCTCTATTCTACTAGGTTTATCGTTGAAGTCTATTTTCCTAACATGTGGTATTAGAGATTGGTTTGAAAATCTTGGATCTGAGCTAAACCGTGGGTCTTGTAAGATTTGTAAGTCAGAGATATTTAAAGTTTTTCTTAAAAGAATGGCAAGTAGATCAAGAAAAGAGATAAAAAAATCAATGACCATAATTTTGAGCTTCGAAATCTTAAAATTGAAGATCTCCTTATAGATAGCGAACAATGGGTAGTAGTTTTTCTAGGTACCATTCCAATAGGTATGTCGAGGGAAGAATGGGAGGAACTCGAAAGAATGGAAAGGAGTACTATTTGACTTTGTCTTGCAGATTCAATGTTGTTGAATTTCTAAGGTGAAGACTCGTCCAAGAAATAGTGGGATAAGTTGGGAAGCCTGTACCAGTTGAAATCCCTGGTAAAGAAGTTGTTCCTTAGAAAGAAGATGCATCTTTTGAGGATGCGTAATGGTATTTTGGTAACTGGGAATTTGAATACGTTCAACACTACAATAATTCAGTTATCATATATAGATATTAAAGTCACCGAGGAGGAGAAATTTATTATCCTATTACATTCTTTGCCAAAATTCTGGGATAACTTAGTTGTGGCTATAGGGAGTAATTCGACCACATTAACGCTAGAATATGTGGTTGCATCTCTACTTTCATAATAAATTAGAAGGATGAACATGGGAGGATCAACCAAAGATGCTTTAATGTTGAGGGTTTCACTGATTAATAGAGATAAAGGAAAATTATCTAGTATAAATTCTAAGTCAAAGGGTAAATCTAAATCCCCGGTTTAGTCGATAAGAAGATGTTGTAAATGTGGTAAATCTGGACATTATAAAAGAGACTGCAATTCAAAGGAAATATAAGTTAGTACATGATTTGATGAGAAGCATTTGACTGAGAAAAAGAATACTCCAGATAAAGGAGGCGATGTGTATCTAGTGTCAACTAGTACAAAGTCAGATCAAGATGTTTGGTTTATCGACTCAAGATCATCCTATCATGTGATACATAATAGAGAATGGTTCTATGAATTTGAGAGATATGAAGGAGGATATGTGTTCTTGGCAGACAACTCGACAACAAAAAAATTTGGATGGGGAAGAGCTCAGCTGGTACTATAGGATGGGAGGAGTAGAACCCTTCCAGGTGTTATACATATTCCAGGTTTGGAAAGAAATCAAATATCTATCAACAAGAGGAGTGATACAAGAGTGCACACTCTATCTCAAAAGGATATGTGCAAAATGGTTAGAGGTGTGATGGTATTAATTAAATGATTTTTTATTGGAACCCTATACAAGTTGTTATGGAATGTCAAATCGACTAGATGCAACAACATAATTATTCCTGAAGTCGACTCAACTTCAACTTGACTAGACTCATCTCGGGATGAGTTGATTCAAATCGACTTGAGAAGTATTTTTCAATTCGACCCAACCATGTTATGGCACAAGAGGATGGGACACATTGGATAAACAGGACTTCGAGCTATGCACAACAAATGTATCATCGAACATTTTCTTGAATGTTATTTACAAGTTGATTTTTGTGAACATTGCATATATGGAAAAACAAATTGGGTGAGGTTCCCATCTAGACCGACAAGGGAAAAGGGGATTCTAGAACTGGTTTGTAGTGATGTGTTTTGTCATGTAGCCAATGATTTGTGTGGATTTGTAACTTTTTTTGGGCGTCTTTCTTTAGGTTTTTTCCAATTGTAAAGACTATAGATAAGGCATGATTTAATATTATAGAATACAATCAATAATCGTTAATGAACAATCTTGGATGTTCCTTCTAATTTTTAGAAATAGGTTGTTGGTCATGTATATGTAAGTTGATTTGGTTGCAGGGTTTTTCTTGTGTAAAGAAAGAAGGTATGATGTTGATTATGTCTTAGGTGTAGGCCAAGGTTAGACATGTAACCTTTTATCATGAATGAATAAGACAACAAGAGAAAAAGGCATTCAAGGAATGTTGGTTTGCTAGTTTGTTTTTCCAGGGTAAAATATCTATGTAATGTGTGATTGCTTTGTTATTTATTTTCTAGCTTAAATATGTCTTCCTCTTTTCTACTAGGTTTATCGTGGAGGTATATTTTCCTAACATGTGGTATAAGATCTTGGTTTGAAAATATTGGATATGATATAAACCCTAGGTCTAGTAAGAGTTGTAAGTAAGATATCTTTAAAGTTTTTCTTAAAATAATGGCAAGTAGACCGAGAAAAGAGATCGAAAAAATTTAATGACCATAATTTTGAGCTTTGAAAGATTAACATTGAAGATCTCCTTGTAGATAGAGAACAATGGGTAGAAATCTGTCCATGTACCATTCCGACAAGTATATTGAGGTAAGACTGGGATACAATTGAAATAAGGGCAAGGAGTACGATTCGACTTTGTCTTGCAGATTTGGTGTTGCTGAATGTCTGAGGTAAAGACTCGGCCAAGAAACTGTGGGATAAGTTGGGAAGATTTTACTAGTCGAAATCCCTGGTAAATAAGTTGTTACTTATAAATAAGTTGCATCTCATGAGGATGAGTGATGGTATTTTTGTAAGTGAGCATTTGAATGTGCTCAACACTATAATAATTTAGTTATCATTTGTAGACATTAAAATCAACGAAGAGGAAAAATTTATTAGCCTATTACGTTCTTTGCCAAACTTATGGGATAACTTAGTCATGGCTATAGGGAGTAATTTGACCAAATTAGCACTAGAATATGTGGTCTTTTGTAAGAAATAAGAAGGAAGAACATGGGAGGATTAATAAAAGATGATTTAATTGTGATGGGTTGACCAATTAATAGAGATAAAGGTAAATTCTTTGGTAGAAATGATAAGTTGAAGGGTAAATATAAATCCCTGGTTCAATGGAAAAGAATATGTTGGAAATGTGGTAAATATGGTCATTATAAAAGTGACTGTGAGTTCAAGGAAATGGAAATCAATATAGTATTTGATGAGAAGTAGTCGACTGAGAAAAAAGAATACTCTAGATAAAGGAGGCAATGTGTATCTGGTGCCAACTAGTACATAGTTGGATCAAGATGCTTGGTTTATCGAATCAGGAGCATCTTATTACATGATACCTCATAGAGAATGGTTATATGAATATGAAATCTATGAAGGAGGGGATGTGTTCTTAGGGGATGAATCAAAGGATTCAATTGATTAACAAGTTTCAATTGATTAATAAAGAAGAAGATGATTTAGATGAGTTGACTGAATCAAATGAAGAGGTGGAAAAATCAACCCTAGTTGTAAGGAGGTATGAACAAGTAAGAAAAATAGTATAAATGTATATCTTATGGAATAATTCCCCTACGAATAGGTGAATTTTCCCTTGGATCCTAGACCCCTATTACCAAGTCAGAAAAATACAAATGGACACTGACACCTCTTTGAATTCAATTTAACCATTCAAAAACAGAGAGAGGGAGAAAAAATGTGATACACCTTGTTTCGAAGTTTTCCCTTGTTGTTTCCAATTCGTGTTTGATATTCAAACTCCTTAGCACAAATTGACACTTGCAATGTAATGGACAAAAAAGAGAAACAAAGAAATCCTAATCTATGAGATTAGATTAAACAAATCCATCTAGAACAATAGACAAGCACATGCAAGAATACAAAAGATTGAAGGGAATAGACCAAGTATATTGATGAGAACTTTTAAAGAGATACTTACAATCATGGATGGCATAGCAATAGCCTCTCCAAGTCCTCCTCGTCCATCCCCTTGCTCAAAATATCCATGATCAGAATGACAATTCTTTTTTTATTATTGTCCTCCTTGTTCACCATGCGAATGCCTCCATTTATAGGCTTTGGGAGGCCCAAACACCTTGGTTATATTTGGGATTAGTTGAGTATATGAATCCATCAATTGTGGTATCTCCCTTAGATGCAGCCTAAGGGTTAGATTCAAGCCAAACCAACTTGAATCATCCCTAGTTGTCCTTAGAGAAAAAGGGGATTTCTTCCCAATATATTCTCAACCAATCGATGCTCCTTTACAATGGGAAACATAGTGCTACAATGCTCCTTGCTATATAGATAGAGAGTGCTAGCGCTCCCTGCATATGAGCAAGGGAGCACTGATCTTCCAAAAATTGTCAAGATGACCAATTCTCATAGAAAAACACTTTGTTTCGTTTCTCAAATGATGTGGATTCTTTTTCTAACATGTTTTAGGGGTCATATCAAGTGTTCTCATGGTGTTGTTCATGATGTGACACTTATGTGATGAGAATGTGACATTTACAACACTTGCGACAAAAGCGTGACACTTACAATAATGAGAATGAGACATTATCGAAGTGAGGAATTTTGATGTGTAACAGATTCCCCCCCAATGTGTGAAGTCAGAAAATGGAATTTGATGGCCGAAACACTTTGTAGATTCTTCAAAGCAAGGGTATGGAGTCAGGGAATCCTGGTAGAAGTTGTAGGCAACCATCAAATGAATTTTAATATGTGTTCCAATACCAACATAGACATACCTATGATTGGGTAATAAATGACTCAAAGTATGGCCGCCAATAAATACACTGCAAATCCATGATGATATTGACTAAGGGTATGGCCACCATTGATACAATGTGGATCCATACTTTTATGACATGGACTAATTGTAGCCACTCAAAATACATAGTGGAGCTACAAGATGATAAGACATAGCCACATACCAATACAAAGTGGATCTATGTGGCAACATAAGTATTAACATGTTAAAATGATTTCCTTCGCAACCTGGGAAACGTAGATATCATAATGAATGTTCAACCCAGGGTCTTCATCCCAATCCCAATGTAGTATGAATCTAACCATGTGAATAGATTTCTTGACGTCGAACATGGTAGAAACCACTTGAATATCGGTCATTGAGGTGAACCGTTAACGAGTGAGAGGGAAATCACTAGTTATGTCAATGACTCCCAAGGTACCCTAGTACAATCTAGCGAATGTGAATAAGTGAGATGAGGTCAAACATTTGTGGAATCATCTAATAAGAGGTCAATGATGTAAACCCATTGTTGGAAGTGAGGAGGCCTGCCATTGAGGCAAGAAGGTCCCAAGGTACTAACTAGTTTCTAATTCTACTTCTCGGATGATGTGTTGAAGTCGACGGGAAAAGACTCGTCGAAGGAGGGCCTTGATGTATCACCCATCATTGACACAAAACTGACACAGGAAAGTGATGAGATATAGTGAATGAATCATAGACTGAAACGAGTATGGAAACTGGTAATTTTGCAGATGATTGACTCTGAATATGGATACTTCCCTTGAACATTGAGGCACGACATGAGACTTGGCAGCATAAATACAGAGTGGGCCAAAAAATAATGCAACAGGTGTTGTGACATTCTTTGGATAACTCAAAGGAGTGGAAAGACTCATAGGATTGGTTCAATGCACAGGTTTAGTGGATTATCCAAGTGTTCAAGATGAAGTTTAAAAACAGGTGTCATGTTCAAAGGATACTGTAAGATTTTGTTACAAAAGTTCTCAAGAAACTTGACCCACTTCCTTCAATTTTTCCCCCATCTAGATAGATGAGTAATTATTTTTAATTTAATGATCTCGAGTGGGATAACGTATGCTCGATATAAATCACCTTCGGTAAGCTCCTCTTCCTTTGTTTAACTATCTGGAAGAAGTAAGGGTTTGTTCCCCGATGGGCCTTTCAATGTGTAGTTTAATGAGTCCAAAGAAGGAAAACTTGTTGGTTTTCATGTTTAGAGACTCTGAAAAAACTTAAATATGACTCCAGAGTTGTCCTTTTTCCTCATTTTAGTCCCTGGGGTCTGAAAAAAAGATAAACTATTACTCAGAAACGCCCTTTCGAACCTTTTAACGAGTGTGAAAGGAAGCAAGATCACTCGACAATATTTTCATGTTTAGAGAGTCTCAAAAGAGATTAAAGATGACTCTAGGGGTTTCCTTTTTCGTATAACCTTTACGAGTCCGAAAAAGTGATAAAAGTATACTCGATTACATTCTCATGTATTTGTGAGTGTGAAAAAAAACAAAGATTATGCTCATTAGTGTTACAAGTTTACTGAAAGAAGTTGCTTCATATCCTGTAAAAACAAACTGTTATGGGCATAATACATTAGTAGTTTCTGAAAAAAAATGATTAAAACCCCAAAAAAGACTTTATAATAAGGATAAAATATCAAAATGAACCTACCAAATATCAAAATAGGTCAAAATTTCATTTTACCATTTGTTTTTTACCATTCTCCTCTAGACTTTGTATTTTCACCTCTTTGGAGTATTTTTCAAGCATCGATTGTGGGAGTTGTGAGAAATCGTTTTCAAATTCGTCCAGACCAGGTTAGTTATCTCTTCCTCATCATTCTTTTTTAAGGGATTTTAATGAAGTTTAACCTTTTTTTTAGTGTTCTAGGCTCCTTAGGGTTATCTAGAGTGTTGAACCAGATTGACGCTCCCTTAAAGAACTGAGGAGAGCACCGATCAATATTTTAGCATGTTGGTGCATATGTATAGGGTGTGCTAGCTCTCTATAGAATGTTTTGAGGGAGCGCTAGGCACATAACTCATTTTTTTTTTTACTTTTTGGATAAATAGATGCAGTTTTTCTCCATAAGAGTTTGACTAATGATGATTAAATGTTGTATTTTCATATTTCATCTATAGCTAGCCATGATAGAGTGAAAAGAGCATGAGAATGATTTCAACGATATTTTCTCTCTCCAAGACCCTCAAGTGAGGGTGGCCTTATGAAACTGTGGTATGCTCAAATAATTCAAGCTTCAAAACATGAGAAAAGAAGTACTACTGCTTGAGTATTTGATTGGTCTATGGGAAGAATTTGAGAAAGCATTATGAATTGGACCACGCATGCTTGAAATTGAACTAGATGATGTATATTTTATAACAGGGCTCTCGAGGAGAGGGGTACCCATACTCTTTTCTAGAAAACGATAAACTCTACAACGGACCGATGCATACATTGTCGGGCATTTCATACCAGGGTCATGGTTGGTGTGTGGACGGATTGTGATAATGGATGTGATAGCCTTAGCACTTCAATCCAATCTATTTTCCATCACCAAGTTGGTGGGGAGAACCACTTCTCACTTAGCTTCTAAATCACAGATCTATTATGCCATACAATGTTTAGAACGCAGATTGTTCAATTGGAGTGCAGGGTTCCTTAGGAATGTCAAAGAACAAATATCGAAATGCAGGACCGACAGACAGAAAAAATTCAGATATGGTTCCTTTTTGGTTTCATTTTTCTTAGATCTGGTCCCCCAGATGCAGCCACAAATTGAATTTATCGCACATCCTGTGACCAAGCCTCGTATGGAGAGGTGGACCAACCTTTCCCCTAGGTTGGGGAATGAGCCCTCAACTTTCAAATTCACTGCTAACTTCTTTGCATGGTGGAGGATGAAATTAATGGTTATTGAGGACTTCCCCTATGCTAGGGTAGATTTCATAAGTAGTGCAAACTTAATGCATCAGGTACGAAAAATAACTCTGAAACATTCATTTTTTTTATATGTTTTTGGTTGTACAATGAGTAATTTAAACTATTTTTTTTCACCATGCAGACAGAGGTGCATCACGTCTGGCGGAGATGCTGACATTGGGGCATATTGGAGATTCACGAGAAACTATTGAGCATGAATTCACAATGGGAGGGATCCGAGAGGTAGAGAGGAACCTTCATGGTTTGACAATGGGTATCCCACCCCTAAGGAGGCGAGATGTGCCTCTACACTTGCAGTGACATATAGTTGGGGTTTCTGAAAGCCTCAACCATTTTCTTCGTCAGGTAACATGAGCAGTAGTGTGCTATGAATATCACAACATGATGCAAGAGGATGATTAGGGTCCTCAGTTGATTTTTTGTAGTCCTTATGACTATATTATGGGCATGAAGGCCCATGTTTTTGCCCCGTTATGTACATTTTGATGATATATTTTCAAAAAATGTTTTCTATCATGCATATATATATATGTGAGTTTTACGGTGCCTATCTATGTTGCATTTTTTATCTGATGTGATGTTTTTTTGTACATATGATTTATGTTTCAAAATTTTTTATCTATGCGCAAGATACCAATCCAACATATAATTAGCTAACGAATCTGATTTCATATTGAGTTCTCTTGATATGTGTCTGTATTGGAGAATTTCAAACGATCTTTCGAGATGGTGAACCCTTAGATGGAGACACAGTAAAACTCAGTTGTGAACGACATACTCAGGATTAAGTCGACGGACCATGAGTTGAGAGTCTAGGTTGATAATCAATTAAGTTATACCTAGAGAGGAGGCTTCGGTTAAAATTCCAATGAAGGCATGATATACTTCCACATTGTTGGTCGCATATCTGAGGTAAATTCCTCCTAAACTCACCAACTCGTCAGAGTGGTAGATGACCCAAGCTGAAAAAGTGATGTTCTGGGTGTGTCGACTAGCGCCATCTGCAAACCTGAAATAGATGAGAAAGGGTGGTGTCATCTATGCATTCAATCACGAAGAAAAGTATAAGCAGCTGAGACAAAACTCATGCACGCAAAAGAAAAGACACACCAAGTCAAGAGTATATAGTACAATAGTGTACAAAGCACACATGCAAGATATTTTATGCATAGTACTTCTTGAGGTATCAAGAGTATATAGTACAATAGTGTACAAAGCACACATGCAAGATATTTTATGCATAGTACTTCTTGAGGTAAAGACCATTTCGGGGCTCGTCGAGAGATATTCGATCATAGTCAAATAAATCATAGGAGCCTCTATGTAGCACACATTTTATGATATAAGGCCCATTACAAATGGGTTCTAACTTTATTGCCCCCATCTTGTCATGATCTTGATCACAGACTAGGACCAATTGTCCTCCTGCAAAAGCACGAGGTCAAACGGATTTGTCATATTGATGTTTTATTAGTTTTTTATATGTCTCGTTGATGAAAGCAGCATCACGGCGTGTTTCTTCTAACTTGGTTAAATATAGGAATCGTTCCTTGTTTTCCCTTGACCAAGTTTTGAGGAAGCATTGGTTGTGTTTGACCACTTTTGGGACTTCGAAAGGCTGGTCAAAGATGGATCCCCTAGGTGGAGCGAAGATCGCGTGATATCACTTGTTTTGCGGGCTTGTGGACCCAAAAAGGGGTTTACTAGGGTTTATGTAATGGGTTAAGGGATGTCATCCCATGGGTTTACTCATGATTAGGCCTTGTTGTAAATGTACAAATAAGTAGTAGCTAAGCGATGTAAATGTAGTACTAATTGGATTAGTGCATGACTAGCTGGCTTTGTACAAAGAGTATGTCAAGACTTGCGGAGCTAAGTGAAAGTGTTTTTGTAAGTTCTCTGTGCTACTAAGGAGTTGGATGCATACCTTGACCTAGTTTTGGGAAGGAGGATCTGGTACGTAGGTCATAGATCTCCTGTCCTCTGCGGGGCTGGGCTCTGTGGTTTTGTGCACAGGAGAAAATGAATGTAAGAAGATCAGAGACTAATAAATAAAGAATAATAAGTTGGTGGATGTAGCCCCACACTGGGGTGAACCACGTATATCCTATGTCTTGATGTTATTTGTGCGATGTTGTTTATGTGATTTATGCTTAGTGTTGTTTTTATAATGTATGATGAATGCATCTGATGTTGTATCTTGGTGGATGTAGCCCCACACTGGGGTGAACCACGTATATCCTATGTCTTGATGTTATTTGTGCGATGTTGTTTATGTGATTTATGCTTAGTGTTGTTTTTATAATGTATGATGAATGCATCTGATGTTGTATCTTAGTTCTTAATGGTGTGAATGAATGCTAGATCTGAGTTAATGTTATGTGCTACATGATTAGATGTGTTTCATCTGATCATTACTGTGTTGATATATAATAAGGGTTAATCTGTGATGTGAATGAGAATCATAATATAATGCATATTACTGGCTAAGTGCTTTGTTAAGTGTTGTAATCACAGATATGTGTACCATCTTGGTTGTAGGCACTTGAGTTTTGCACCCCCTACCTCTACCTCGAGTGAGACTTCATATTCTTCGCAGGAGTTGTCGAAAGGGGTGGTAGTTAAGGTTTTGTTGGTGCATTGTTGAAGCATTGAACCCTGGGTCTTCCCCTATGCCAACAAATGGTTCTGTTGTCGGGACCTGAAA
>CBVK0103598166.1:0-24999 GCA_900067695.1 Picea abies | reverse complement strand
GAGGTATCATTTCAACACTTTCTGCGTCGAGCGCTTTATCCAATTCATGCCCATAACCAAAAAATAGAAACTAGGGCTAGCTGACCTATCTATTACCACCTTCAGAGACTCATTAAGGATGACTTAACACTTACACGATATCGATTTAACCTCGGATCACCGTTGATCCGTTTCGTGATAAACGATGGATCCCCTTCGCTGGAATACAATGTTTTCTCAAATCTTTGGATTTGCACACTCACACTATGATATCGAACCTCACTCACACACGCATTTGGACTCCAAATCTATAGATTGATCATTATGATTTGTAGACACGATTAAATGCACAGGAAATGGAACTCATGGTTACATAAAATACACAAATTTTATTTGATAATTGAGCTAGATATTATAGACATTAGTGCTCTCAGGCCCCGATTGTTCCTGACCTAGTTTACATTGTGGCAGCCTCCTCCTTCAATGCCTGAAGGTTTACATATTTTAAAAAAATAGAGGGATCGTATAATCTAAGATAAGATCATTCCCTCGAAATATGCTAACAAATTGCTTAATACAGTAATTAAATAACAATATATAAACAACCTTATCATTTTACATGAATTTCGAGGAAATCATGTCCTTCTCTTGCCACGTTGCTCCCTCTAGAAGGTTCAAAAATTGAATTATGATTTGGGGTAGTACGATGCTCCTACATCACCAACCATACTTTTCTAATGAAATCCTTCACTGCAACCATGTTCTAAGCCTATTGTTCTGGACCTTTGTTCCCAAGCAATAGACTCTCCATATAAACTATCCTCAATCACTGTCTACTGCGATACAAGGTTGAGATGATCTGTCCACTTCATAAATTTATCTAAGTCCCAAATTTCGTATACAACTGGCCAAACTCATCTCCAATGCTTTGTCATCTCTACACCTTGGCTGCTTTCACTTCAAGGTACCATGCATCCATCACCCGATTGCCATGTCATACTGCTTTCACTTCAAGGTACCATGCATCCATCACCCGATTGCCATGTCATACTACTGATAGCTGACAACCGTAACTCTACGAAGAGCTACCTCATCTAAAGGATGTGACCTCATCCAACAACCCAACTCAACTGAACTATTGTTCTTGACGATGCACGACACGAAGAAATCATGATGAAAACGTGCCCAACCAATTGCCTACTACAGAGTTGTTCTAGGTCTCCCTAGGTCATCCAATGCACTCAAGTGATTCACCTTGTTGCAACCCATAATTTCTCTCTTTACAATGACTTCCACGGTCACCCTCCGCATTTCACTTCTGCAATCACTTCTTCGGTTATCTCTGTGACAAGTCATGCAATGGATCATGCATTCATCTGCCTTGCCCAAGTGCTCGGTTCTCCCAACGAACTATGCACTTGGTCTCTCCAAGGTGTGCACAATAGGCCCAACACTAACTTCCATCACGAATCAATCCAACCATGTCTACCTCTGTGATCAAGTCTGCGACAAGTTCTGTGATGAAATCTGTGTCGAGTTATGTGATCACCCACCTTGTCCAAGTGCTTTGTTTCACCACAACTTTGCTCTCGGTCTGCAGAAGGTGTGCACCCAACTCAACCTTTCCATCACATAGTCAACGAAACCTCTGTCATAAGTTTGATGCAAATTCTATGATGAACAAGTTCATTGAACCAAACCATTCACCAAGTCTTTGAAAGTTCCCACTGAACTTCCTTCACAACAAACAACTTCAAAGTTTTCTTTGATACCATATATCGTCAAGATAGTGGTAAAGAGCTCCCCAACCCTTCTCCAAATCTGCAACAAATCCTCTCTGATACCATCTATCGTCGATATAGTGGTGAAGAGTTCCCCAACCCTTCTCCAAAATCTGCAACGAATATGCTCTAACACTATCTATCATCGAGATAGTGGTGAAGATCTCCTCCCCAGCCCTTCTGCAAAATATGCAAAGAATCCACTATGATACCATCTATCGTAGAGATAGTGGTGAAGAGCTCCCCAACCCTTCTCCAAAATCTGTAATGAATCCTCTTTGATATCATCTATCATCAAGATAGTGATGAAGAGCTCATCATCATTTCTCCAAGATTTGCAACAAATCCGCTCTGATACCATTTTTCACATCTCCACAATGTTCCTTACGATCGTGGACCTCTTGAGGGCATTTTGCACCGAAACGTTTATCACTTGGTTTCTTGGCAACACCAATGATACTTTTTCCTGACTATGCCTCTTCACCTAGAGCATAAGCATACTTTGTTCTAAGCTACTGATGAGTCACACTCCTACTTTAGTGCAACTCTTGTATACTTAGACATTCATTAACTACTTTAACACTTGGTCATTTTTAACCATACATCCAAGAGAAACCAATAGATAAACAATGGAACAAACAAAAGACAAACATCGATATAGTGTGGGTGGCATGAACCATGCCAAACACCCAGCTAAGTCTTTGTTATGAAAAAAAATTACAACATGATCATTACTAGCTCGGTTTACAAGAGGGCGGAGTCAAACGACTTGCCTCACATCATCAAGACACTCATACACAGATCGTCACCAAGAATCTCAATCGCAACTGTCTCCATTGCCATCTGTAGTGCACCTCAAATGTGCCTCTAACCGCAAACTTATTGTCTCTTCATTTCTGCAGACTCTATCTCTTCGTTTCCATAGACTTCACAGATTTCAGTCCTGCCTCACACAAGCCTCCACAGAGTTGTGTTTCTATACTTAGCCAAAATATACCCAAGATAAATTTGCCCATCTCTCTCCATTGAACCCTCCTCCTCAAGGCAACACAAGTCCTCCCAGAGTGGAGAGACTTGGCTCCTTGAGGGAGCTCCTCCTCTTTGTCCGCCTCAGAATCACAGAGCTTTGCTTGTCTCCTTGTCTTGCCAAAAAATTCTTTCCTTGGTTGTGCACCCTTGTTCTCTTATAGGCTCTCCAAAGGTCACCATCGCGAACCGTCCTGTCCTTTGGGGGTGTCACTGTAATGTTGATGGACAATTGGTCTGGACTATTGGTTGTCATTGATGTCAACCCTTGGAGAGTGATATTGTAGACTGATTCCAACCCTTGGAGAAGTCTAGTAGCGAATTTGGCTATCACAAAGGAATGGGTAAGGGACTTGAGTCTATTTGAGCTATAAAGGCATGAAGATTAGTGAATTTACAAGTAATACTATTCTAGATGGATAATATATTTCATGTCATTTTTGGTGATATGTTGAATGCCACATAACTCCTCACGGTTAGAGAGTTATGGCCATATGAAGTTGAAGAACTCTCATGAGTTATCTAGAAGCCCCCAAAAGGTCAAAGAAGTAAATTATTCTAGAATATCCTAGAAGAAGTGTATTGATCAAATTGATGGTAACTAGGAGTTAATCATGGGTTAAGTTGTTTCCATAATAAAATAATTAAAAATAATTTAGTTGCAACTAGAAGTGGAGAATTTACTATTTGTAGCAAAGTGAGTTAGAGATCGGTCTCGGCATTCCTGCTGAACCGCTCTTCCGATCTCACCAGAGTTGTGTTTCTATACTTAGCCAAAATATACCCAAGATAAATTTGCCCATCTCTCTCCATTGAACCCTCCTCCTCAAGGCAACACAAGTCCTCCCAGAGTGGAGAGACTTGGCTCCTTGAGGGAGCTCCTCCTCTTTGTCCGCCTCAGAATCACAGAGCTTTGCTTGTCTCCTTGTCTTGCCAAAAAATTCTTTCCTTGGTTGTGCACCCTTGTTCTCTTATAGGCTCTCCAAAGGTCACCATCGCGAACCGTCGTGTGCTTTGGGGGTGTCGCGCCCCTCCGCGAACCCATGTCCAAACGAATCGCCGCACCCCTTCGCGAACCCATGTCCAAACAAATTGTCTCGTCCCTTCACGAACCTAATCACCCAAACGAACCCATGCGCTCGTCAATCGCATGCCCCTTGGGATCGACGCACCTAACCTTGGTGTGCCCCTCATGCTGACTCACCCCATCCGTCCAACCAAATCGTTGTATTGGGAGCGCATGCCCCTTAGGCGAGTCAAGTGGACTTGCCTAAGTGCACCGCCCATGCCTTAGTCGATTTTCCCTTCGTCAATGTAGTGCCTAAGTCTTTCCCTCAACTCCTCATCAAATCGTTCGTTGTTTGACTTGTGTCGCAAGGAAACTTGGGTAGAGTCGTTCCTTGGCACATCATGCGCCCAAGGAACCCCAACTCCCCACTATATGAAGATGTTTGTCTCTTCATTTGTACCAATCGTCTTGCCAACTCGATTCAAATTGTGGTGGAAGTGCGCTCGTGCCCGAGCTAAGCTCCCAAGGCCTTCCACTACCCATTAAAAGCTTTTTCATTTGATGAAAACGTGTCTTACATGTAAACAACTTCTACGACGTTCATAAATACATTTAAATGCAAATATGTGGAATACCTCGAACAAATATCCTCACCATAGCATGGACAAGTACAAAATCATTTTGTCCTTAGTCCCAAAACACAAAATAAATAAATATTGTATACCATAAATTCTTAGTATACCAAATTAGTTATTGGTTTATTAAAATGATTTGAATTATTCCATAATCTTTGAATTGTTGATAAACCTAAGCATACTTCTAGATTAAAAAAGTAATGGATGGTCCAAAAACTTACACCATACATTACAAATAACTTTTCATGTATAGGTCATGAAATATCATACATTTGAATTATATTTTATATGATAAACATATTCTTTATAAATAGTTCTAAATAAACATGATCAATATTGACTCAATCCTTACTAATAACAAAATACATGAATATCAAATGCATTATATACAATTTGAGTGGATCTAATGATTAATAGCATGCGTTTCCTCCTGAGAGATCACATGTTCAAATCCAAAGAGGACTAAAGTATATATACCTCCATAAACATTAGCAATCAAATCTTTGTTGAAAAATGAAAAAAATTGAATAAACCATCGGTTGAATAAAACATCCATCTCTGGGACCAGTTGTATACCATAATCTTATCCTATCCTATGGCTATTGCACGTGCTTTGTGACATGTGAAACCACTACAACCAGTAACCACACAAAATCTGATATGCAAAGCAATACGGCTACATTCCACGACAGCTGTGACGTCTCCCTGCACATGAGGCCACCCATAATCATACAACATATCGCCAAAACAATACGGTATATTCCACCACCTTTATAGTTCCATTTTGCTTTTCTTGCAATTTCCTTTTGTTCTCTTTCTATGGCAATTCCGATTGGTTTTTCTGTTTGCAATTCCCTTTGGTCTCTTCTTTATTTTGCCTTTTGGCATCTAATAATGATATTTATTTTATTTTAGGTTTCCAGTGGACCAAGAAAAAGACGATAAATTACTGGCAAATTGCTTTCTAGACGGCCCCAACTTGCGATCTGGACGGTGTGCGAGTCACATCGTACGTTCTTCAGATATATATATATTTTTTTCATTCCAGTTCTGAAATGACAGCGTTAATGTGTGAATGAAAATAAATCGTAGAATCATAAGAAAGGTACACAACTATACTTATGATAAATGGGCGGCGTATGCGAAAGGCTAGCAATATCCACCCTGAGAAATACTAATAAAGGGCTATAAAGAATGCAGCGAGGGTGCCCAGATGTACAACGTATAATTTGTCTGGAGCATTGAATATGCTGCGATCGTGTATATACCATTAGTATATTATTCAATGCTGTCTAGCAAGCTGCTTATTGTTAATTTTCTAGGTGAACAGATCACTTGCTGGTAAACTTTCCCCGTGGAAAAAAAAAAACTTTCTAGGTGAACAATGATGAATAATAATAGACAACTTACTACACAACATTTAATGTTGTTGTAGGTGATATATACACCATCAAACATATATTGGGATATATACCAAGGTAATCTGACAGTGTATATACCATCTTCTGTAATATTGGATGTTCTGCATAGCTGAATAATCTATCTGCAGTCTACCATAGCCGACAATTTTGCATAGCTAAATAATCTATTTGCAGTCTACCATAGCTGACGCCCTTAGACCTCTACATCGTCACATCCATCATATGCAGCGATACAAGGATATATCTTGTATGAACATCGTTGCCCTCGAATGTTGTCTAGCTTATTATTCACTGTCTAGATGAACAATGGCGAACAATAATGTACAACTTGCTACACAACATTCAATGTTGTTGCAGGTGATATATACACCATCGAATATACATTGACATATATACCAAAGTAATCTAACAATATATATACCACCTGCTGCAACATTGAATGTGTTGCATAGCCAAATAATCTGTCTACACTCTTCCATAGTCGACACCCTTCCTAGACCGCTACACCGTGACATCCATCATATGCAGTCACACAAGGATATATCATGTATGAACATTGTTGCCCTCAAATGTTGTCTACCAAGTTGCTTATTGTTCATCGTCTAAACAAACAATGACGAACAATAATATACAACCTGCTACACAACATTCAATGTTGTTGTAGGTGATATATACATCATCGAATATACCTTGACGACATTCAATGCTGCTATAGGTGATATATGCATCATCGGATATACCCTGGCATATATACCAAGGTAATCCGACAGAGTATATACCACCCACTGTAGCATTGAATATTTTGCATAGCTGAATAATCTTTCTACATTTTACCATAGCTGAGGCCCTTCCCAGAGCTCTACACCGTGGCATCCATCATATGCAGCCATACAAGGATATATCATGTATGAACATCGTTGCCCTCCAATGTTGTCTAGCAAGTTGCTTATTGTTCATCGTCTAGACGAACAATGGCGAACAATAATATACATCCTGCTACACAACATTCAATGATGTTGCAAGTGATATATGCACCATCGAATATACCCTGGTGTATATACCGAGGTAATCCGACAATATATATACCACCCGCTGCAACATTGAATGTTTTTCATATTCGAATAATTTGTCTATAGTCTACCATAACAAACGCCCTTCCCAAACCTCTTTACCGTGGCATCCATCATATGCAACCATACAAGGACATATCATGTATGAACATTTCCCTCCACCATAACATTGCACTCATCCTCCACACGAATGTAAGGCCACCAGGGAACCCATACCATATGAGGCCATGACATATCCTATTCCACTTGGATTGACATCGAATCAATGGCCATGGTGTATCATATTCTAGTTGGATCGATGTCAAAATCGATGGATCAGATTCCCATCAATCTGAGTCAAAATCATCGACCAATAAGAAAACATATTCATTTAGATATATATTTGTAGTGCCTATAACATGGAACATGAGCAAATAAAGTGTATGAGCCTAGGCAAATGGTACGAAGCGATGCTGGCTCTGGACGATATATTTCAATGGTGTAGTTGCTCACCTTGCCCATTGAGATTTGTCTTATTTTCATTGTATGTTTAACAACATATGTTTTCTTGATTGGATATGTTCTTCTTTTTTTATCTTTTCATCAACATCCAACACAATATATTTTAGTGGTGTATTTGCTCACTGTGCCCACTGAGATTTGTATTATTTTCATTGTATGTTTAACAACATATGTGTTCTTGGTTTTATGCTTCCTTTTTTGTTTTTTCATCAACATTTTCTTTTTAACATGAATACCCCTTTTTTTTTGGCTAGAGTCGGGGACTTAGAGAATTAGAGAATATCACTCCTGGGACATGTCACCCTGAGGATACTCAGTTAGATGTCAAATAAACTCACCTTGAGAATCGAACTTGGGACAATGACGGAAAACTCCCATAGATTAACTATTGACCACAATGCAACCAATATTTTTTCATCAACATTATAGGTTTAACAACAGACCTTAAAAAATTGGGCCCTTTATCATGGATATTATGGGTTCTTTGTCTCCTTGCCTGGAGGATGTGATTTGTAGCCTGCAAAAGTATCTCTCGTATAAGAATAATATATATATATATATATAGAGAGAGAGAGAGAGAGAGAGAGAGAGTAAAATTAACTTTAACCAGTGGTAATGTACAATGAGATTAAATTTGAATTCAATTAAGCCTAAGATTGAACAAGTAAACATTATAAATTTAAACAGTAAATTGGATGATTGATGGTAATATGTTATATGGAAAGAAATAATAGAGAAAAGATAGAAGATAAATTATGTTGGATGTTCAAGATGGCATACATATTGTAGTGTCTTACTGATTTCTTTGTTATTTTGTAAGGCTTTAAGTAAGGAAGAAGGTTAAACATTCTAAGTTCTTAATCTTTTAGTTTACCGTCACTATAATTTGGCATGACAATCATTGTCAAAATTGTAATTTTGGATTGTGAAATTGTTGTTTTTAATGCAGAAATGGATTATACACCCTTTAATACCCTTATTGCAATGCTAGCATGTAATATTTATAATTCTATGAATCTAAAATTATTCTTGCCACATTTCAAACCAAAAAAGATTGTTTCCCTTGTCCACTAGAAATGTGTAAGTTTTAACCCCGTGAAGTAAAGTAATGCATACATATTCTTAAGCAAAATAGAAATTAATCAATGGCTCATACACATAGTACACAGAGATTTACGTTGGAAACTCTTAATCGAGAGAAAACCAACCTTCCTTGTTGTCGCACCTATCGACTCTTCATTGTATTAATTTCACCATTCACAATACAATATATACAATATTTTAGGTAAATCCTAATCCCTTAATCCAAAATTAATTTAGAAAACCACTAAAAATAGAAAACAACACTAAAATAGAAAAAAACGCCAAAAACAAAATTTGAGGCACTGCCCTGGAGCCGAAGGCTTCGCCTAAAGTCAGGAGGGCTAAGTCTTCCCCCCCTAAGACCTCCCTGGCCGACCCCTGATGCAGGGATACACCGACGGATGATGGGATCGCCAAACATAGTCGTCAAATATGATGCACCCCCCCGACACACATGCAAAGAATATAACACCTACCCAATAGTCTCCCACTTATTGTTTTCTTCGCATAATGGGGGTCACATGATTACATAGTCAGCAATCCAAGGCAACAATGCCATTTTTTTCTCTACACCAGGAGAACTTCTCGGTGCTCATAGAATTTGTCAATGAATCTGCAACATTCTTCAAAGTGTCAACCTTCTACAACAACACCTTCTTGTCTTCAACCATGTCTCTCACAAAATGATATTGAACATCAATATGCTTTGTCTTTGAATTAAGTTGGATTCTTTGCCAGGAAGATTGCATTCTCAATGTCGCAATCTAATCTTACTGCTTGTTGTACCAACCCAATACATGGACACATTCTATGTAACCATACCACTTCCTTGCTTCCATGCATGGCTTCCATGTATTCAACTTATGTAGTTGAGAGTGACACTACAGTCTATCTTTTGCTCATCCAACTGATTGAACACATACCCACCTATAGATCTTTTGTGATCCAGATATCCATCCTAGTTTGCATCAACAAACCCATGTATGTCCAACACTCTGTCCAATCCTAGTCTTCCTTGGTAGCACAATCCATAACTAGAAGTGCCACGCAAATACTGAAAAACTCTCTTTAATATTGTCCAATGCTCCTTGCCTGGTTTTTACATATACCCACTCAAAACTCCCACTGCATGTGCAATGTCCGATCTAGTACAAACCATTATATACATCAAACTGCGAACAACACTAGCATATGGAACATGAGACATGTCCTCTTCCTCTTCTTGTGTCTTGGGACACTGATATGTAGATAACTTTACCCCTACATGAATATGAACCTTGATCAGTTTACTTTCCTTCATGTTAAACCTCTGTAATGTCATCTCGACATATTTTCTCTGATTCAACCAGAGTTTCATGTTTGCTGAATCTCTTTTAATCTTTATTCCCTGAATGCAGTTAGTAGCCTCAAGATCCTTCATGTCAAATTTTGAGGATAGTTGTGATTTCACCTCCTTGATAACATCCATGTTGTTTCCTACTAGCAACATGTCATTGATATACAACACTACATAAATGAAGTGATTACTAGCATGCTCGGAATATACACAGTGATCAACCCTACTTCTCACAAATCCCAGTTCAAGGATGTATGGGTCAAACTTTTGGTACCACATCCTAGGTGATTACTTCAGACCATATAGTGACTTCTTTAGCTTACAAATGAACTCTTTATTTATCTTTACTACAAAACCTTATGGGTGCTTCATGTATATTTCTTCTTCTAGAAACCCATGTAGGAATATTGTCTTTACATACATATGTTCTACTTCAAATTCAAAAGCATCAACAATAGATAAAATAAATCTAATAGAAGTTAACTTGGAAACATGAGAACAAATTTCACCAAAGTCAATTCCCTCTACCTGGGAATAACCTTTTGCTACTAACCAAGCTTTGTGTTTCTCCACTTTTCCTTCTGCATTCAACTTCTTCTTAAACACCCATTTGCTGCTAATGACTTTTTTTCCAGTTGGAAACTCAACTAGATCACATGCCTCATTCTTGTCCAAGGCATCCATCTCTTCAACCATGGCCTTCTTCCAAAGTTTACTATCCTCTGAATTCACTGCTTCCCTAATAGTTTTGGGATCATCATCAGTAATAGATAAAACAAAATTAGCATGAAAAACAGGTGGACTATACCTTTTTGGTTTCCTTCTTTCCCTCATTGATCTCCTCAATACTGGAGTATGAGGCTCTTCTTATTCTGATTCATCTTCTTCAATTGATTTAGATTTTGCATGATCCAACTCAATCTCCATTTTATTAGGTTTTTCTTGCCTTGGTAGGAATTCCTATTTCAGAACATCTTTAACCTCTCTAAAAACAACATCTTGACTATAAATAGTATTCTAAGTTCATAGTTTATGGGTTCCAAAGCTTATAACCTTTCATACCATATTTATAACCAATAAATATACACTTTTTAGCTTTATTATCTAGATTACTCCTATTTTCTTTTGGAACATGTACACAAGCATCGCAACCAAACACTCTAAGATTTTCAAGAGAGGGTTTCTTACTAGTCCATACCTTATGTTGAGTTTTTTCCACCAACACTGATGAGGGTGATCTATTTACTAGGTAGCATGGAATACCCATTGTCTCTGCCTCAAATTCGTATCCTAACCTGACACCACTAAGCATGCTCATTTCTTTTTCCATCAACGTCCTATTCATCCTTTTTGCAAACCCATTCCCTTGAGGTGTGTATGGAGTAGTCTTCTATCTTGCTATACCACACTTCTTACAGAATTCTTCAAATTCATTCCCACAAAATTCTCCACCATGATCTATCCTCAACACCTTTATTTTCTTCTCTGTCTGATTTTCTACTAGAGCCTTAAACTCTTTTAATTTATCAAATAACTTAGATTTCTTCGTAAGAAAATAAATCCATGTGTTCCTTGAGAAATAATCTATGAATGAAACATAATACATAGATTTACCTAGTTATGGAACAATCATTAGTACAAACAGATCTCTGCACATCAACTCTTAGACCCCCTTTGCTCTTGCAGCACCAGATGGGAATCATACTCAATTCTATTTACCATATATGCAATGTTCACATAAATGAAAATCCAAGGTGCAATTAGACATACCTTCAACCTTACCTTTACCGTGTAGTGTTCGAAGACCCTTTTCTCCAATATGTCCCAGTCTTAGATGCCATAGAATGGTCTTCTTTCTAGGGACAATAACGATCATGTCTTCTTTATTTCTCTACTCGGGGAAAATAGAACTATTACACCCACTAGTATAGGTGCTTCCCAAAAACTTGTACAGAGTTCCACATCAAACTCCCCTCATCAACACCATTGATCCTTTAGCCATCTTGCAAGTGCCCTTTCCCAAGAAAGTATCCACACCTGCATCATCCAACTTACTTACATATATTATCCTCCTGGCTAGATTTGGAATGTGTAGAACTCTAGGGAGATTTCTATTCCTTCCATCGTTTGGAAAACACTTAACCCTTCCACATCCCATGATTTTGGTTGTCGAGTCATCTCCTAGGAAGACATCACCACCATCGTACTTTTCATATTCACTGAACCACTCCCTATGAGGAGTCATATGAAATGATTCTCCTAAGTTGATCAACCATACATCATGATATGCATGTCTGCCTGTAGATGTCAGGTAAACATCACCTCCTTCTTCTGTGGATGTTTTCGCCTTTGTGGAAGAGACATCATCAAATCCCTTTGCTTTATCAACATTATTAGAGCTACAATATTTCTTATAATGCCCAACTTTACCACATTTCCAACATTTCCTCAAAGATTTTCCTAGGGATTTAAATCTACCTTTAGATTTAGATCTTCCCCCTGAAACTTATTTTATTTCTTATCTTGGGTACAATCTATTACAAATAAATAACCTGTGCTATGACTATCCATGCTTTTCTGCCTCATCTCTTTCGATAATAAGGATGAAACTACATTCTCATACTTCAATGCAGATTGAGTGGTACTACCAATTGCTACAACTACATTATCCCAGGAATTTGGAAAATAACATAACAAAGTAATACACTTATCTTCTTTTGCAATCATAATATTAACAGAGACAAGTTGACTTACTAGAGTATTGAAGGCATTTATATGCTCTGTCACATAATCTCCATCTTCCATCCTAATATGATATAACTTCTTTTGAGGAAACAACTTGTTTACTAGGGATTTTGAGTGATACGAATTCCCCAACTTTTCCCATAGTTCCTTGGTTGTAGATTCTCCCAACACATTCTATAACACCAAATCTTCTAGGTAGAATCAAATTGTACTCCTTACTCTTCTATCCAGCTTCTCCCAATCTTCTTTCGACATACTAGTAGATAGAGTAATACTAGTTTGTGTACCACTAGATTGTGTACTAATAGGTTGTGTACCAAGATACATAATGATCCATTATTCTTTGTCTACAAGAATGTCCTCCATCTTGAGATTCCATAGCTCAAAGTTTTTGTTGTTGAAATTATCAATCTTGATTCTATAATTGCTTTCCCTTCTCTTTCAACATATGAATCACCATTGCAAAGCTCCCATTGAACCTAGGTTTATCACAGACCCAAGATAAACTTGATCTATTAAGACTGAGACAAACCCTCAGCAACAAAGTCGCCCCCTTGAAGTAAAAAATGTTCTTTTATACCACATGTAAGTTTTAAACCTGTGAAGTAAAGCAATGCATATAGATTCTTAAGCAAAATATAAATTAATCAATGGCTCATATACATAGTACACATAGATTTACTCTGGAAACCTTTAACTAGGAGAAAACCATTCATCCTTGATGTTGCACCTCTCAAATCTTCATTGTATTAATTTAACCATTCGCAATACAATATATATAATATTTTAGGTATTTCGCAACTACCAAAACCCTAATCCATTAATCCAGGATTAATTTAGAAAACTGCTAAAAATAGCAAAAAATGTTAAAATAACAAAACCTGCCAATTTTGTTTTGGGCCCCTTCCCCAAACCCTATCACCTCCAGGCTAGTACCCGAAGCCAAATGCTTTACCTAAGGTCAGGGGGCCAAGCATGGTCCCGTCTCGAAAAGGGCTAATTTGTAATGCCTTTAATTTTATTTGTTTCAAGAAAAAAAATCACAATTTTCTATTCCATATTAAAATGAAAACCACATTCTTGAGGTGATTGAAATACTTTATGAATATAATGCCGATGTATTTGAAGATTGCATCGACAAAAATAAAATTACATAATTTATGTACATGTCAATTCTTACCCTTAAAAAATATCATTGATTTTCCCCTTTTCCCCCTTCTTCTTATTAACCTCATGCCACCCCCCAAACAAGGAACCACAATATATACTTGTAATTGAGAGTGCCAGAGATCATGAATCAAAGATGAGACCAAGTCCTTATGAGGATGAGAGGTGTCAATTTCATGAAGTCACTTCAATCCCCCCAGGATGTACAATTACCATCCCAATATCCATGTCTTTTGATTTATCCTTTGAGACAAGACAAGGATCCCCAAATGACACTTATGAACAGAATATATTAACCTTCTTTGGATCTATGGCTTGTTGATTTTTTTCATCATTTTCCTCATCTTCATTCAGTAGAAATGTCCAATTTATTTATTTATTTATAATTTATCCCCTTTTTCCATGAAACATGAGCTTGTGCTTGAGGACAAGAATCTTGTAGATGGATTGGAATATGATAGACCCTATGCTAGAACATTGTATTCTCATAATCCAAGACCCGAGTCCATCATAAAATTTTCCATTTAAGAATCATTTTTATTGTAAGACCCTTACTTAGGTTAATCTCAACACAAAGATGAGCATATGTGCATAATCCGACTATAACTCTATCAAAATTTGATTTTACATAAGTGCCCAAATTATTCTCAATATTCTATGTTACGCTAGAAATGTAAGGGAAAATTTGTAATAAAAATTCAAATTGACATTAGAATAACTAACATGGAGGTTGGATCAAATTCTCAAACCAAATATTAGTTCTAAAAAGTCTAGCTCTTCCCCAAAACCAAGGATCCTCCTAAAAATCTATTCATAATAATCTTTATTGACTCACCATTTTATTGCACATTGAACGCCTCCTCTACCTCTTGAGGATCTTTTAAAGTCCCATTACTAAAATGGAAAAGTGATAAATGACAACCGCATTGCAACAATTAATCCATAGAATTCAAATCTTACAAGATAAAATTTCTACTTTTTACTCATAAGATCTTCAAAAACATTGTCTATGCTCTTTACTCTCACATATTCTTCTTATCTTCAATCATTTAAAAACACTTAAGGAAGAAAATGTTTGTTGGTGCAAGTTTGATCAGACCAGGGTCCTTCTCATGTTACCAACAAAAGGTATCATGTAGTCTAGAGAGCTGGCATTTTCATCTCCTTTGAAGAGAAGAAGTCTTACCCGAAGCGCTGCTGAGATAGATAGATAAGGAAGGGTAGGGAAAAGACTTAAGAGGATCCATAGAGCCTTTAGGACTCATTACCAATCTTGAGCAAGAGACATGAACATATATGAAACATACATGTGCAAGAATCGAACCTACTTACGTTGCTAGCAAGCATTTAAACGTAGAACCATCAAATAGAACTCATAAGCCATAAGAAAATATTGTAATGCATAAGTAAACACACAGAGACACATCATATTTGAAAATTTAGGTCCTTCTTCATATTATCTTTAGAATCCTTCTCTGATTACAAACTCAGAATTACACAGTAGTGCGTTGTACAAACTCTTGGCTCCAATTCTCATGTCGCAAAGCTCCAATTCTCATGTCACAAAGCTCCAATTCTCAAACTGATAGATCCTGTTCATTACAAACTCGAGACTTGAATTAACTCGACTTACAACAATCGTTAACAACTAATCCGACTAACCCAACCAACCAAACATCAACCCTTTTACACTTATGTTCAACCCTATATATCTCTGGGTTGTGTCTTCCTTCTCGGCTTGAACGCTTTCTTGTTCTGTTGCAATTGTCTATTGTTTAGCTGGCGTTGCATTGAATTTCACAACTGATTTATGTTGCTCTTTCTCCAGGCCTTTGATGAAGCTTGTGCAACTCGTGCTCAGTCAAAAATTGTGCAATTCCTTATTCAAAAAATTAAGGGCCCAATAGGCTCTGACCACAATCCTTGATTCACCCTTGAGTCAAGCTCTTGGTTCTTTCACATCCTTTAGGAGCATCTGGTGTTTTCCCTTTTCCTTCTTCTCTTCTTCCTTGGGCTCTTCTATTTGTGCTTTCTCTTCTTTTACCTCTTCAAATGAAGGGTCTAACTCTGGTACCAAGTCTAAGGCTTGGTGCTTCACTCCTTGAAAGCTTCCAACTTTATACTACCATTTCCAGGTGAGGAGTGATGCCTCTGCAAGAAACTGTTGGGTCGTCTATTTTCTATATTCCTTTGGCTTGGTTGCAACCAACAAGTTCCACTTGGAATCTTTTGTTGCTTCGACTTGATGCATTTCCATGTAGGTTGTCTGAATTACAAGTCAAAAGTCATGCAACTCCTTCTTGGCTACACACTGTGGCTCAAAGAGTGTATTCAGTTCATTGTCGACCTGTTGGATTTGGTCAAACTTTTGTTTTTTCTCCATGGGGTCCATTGTGGCTGCAAATTCTTCGTTCAACACCTGGATCTTTTTGCATACCTCCTCCAAGACTTTGTTTCGTCGAGCGATGATGCCCATCTAGTTGTTGACTTCCCTGAAGATTTTGGTGCATTCCGTTTTGTTCTTGTGAAGTGTTGCTTGGGCATTGTTACCTTGCAATATTATCTTCTGCATCTTCTCCTACAGCTACTGAGGCCATTTCTATACTTCTTGTTGGACCTGTTGTAGCTTTTCTTCCAGCTGCTCAGCACGAGTAATGAGTTATGTCCATGCTTCTTGTAGCAGCTCGATCTGTCGCTCTAGCTCGCCTACCTTGTTAGCTTCAGGTAGGTCGGGCGCAACCTTCCGAATCTCCAGCTAGGCTACAACAAGTATTTCCTACACTTTTTTTGGTTTGCACTGGACTTGGAGTTTGTCATGCACTTCCTGTATCCTGCATGTTTACACGACAAAATCTTCCTTGCAACCTCGACGGATCTCTCGGCCTCCTGGAGCCTTTTCTCTAATTGGTTTGTTGATGCTTAGAATAGACCAAATAATTGTGTTGTTGGCCATTGTACCAGGTCGGCGGATGAAGGAGCTGCGTCGTTGGGTGCTTGTGTTTGTAGTGGAAGTCCACTGGTCATTGAATGGTCTGAGCGAGTTTCTACCTCCTCCTCCATTGGTGGTGCTGGTGCGATCCTCAACCTTAGCGCTGTGGAAAAAAGAGTTAGAACCTATGTTATGGCTATGTAGAGTTGCATCAATTATGTGCATTGCTGAGGGTTCTGGAGAACTCGCTCCATTTTTTCTCATGCAGATGTCGTATCCTGCCTGGTTGTTTATTCCAATTCATTGTGCGCATCTGGTATCTACGGCTCTTTTAGTGCTTCTACTTCATGTGCCTTGATTTCTTGGGCACCCTTACCCTTGGTTGGTGTGGCGATTTGCTGGTTACTTTCAGTTTCTGGCTCCTCTCTAGTTCAGGCGTCTTTTTCTTGTGCTGAAGACTCAAGCTGTTGTTCCTGGATATCTGGATTCAGATCATTCAGCTTCATGCTTGACTCTGTTTATTTGGGGAAGAGAATAGAAACATATGATGTAGGTTTGGGTGATTCTTGGGCTATTTCTGGGAGTCATCGCTCCACTATCTCAGGCTTATCAAGCTGCATCGGCTCTGGGGTTGTGGTCTGATGTGGACTGGTGGTGGCGGGGTTTGGTGATTGGGGTGGTGATGGTGATGGAGGGTGCTCAGTGAAAAATGTAGATGGAATTGTTTCAGGCTTCGGGTCATCCCGAATATCAATGATAGTGGTGGCTTTGACTGCTGTGCGGGTGTAGGGGGAAGCTAATGCAAGGGGAAGGGTTCAAAGGTTTGTTCGGAGAGACCCTAGTTCTGGGCCTCTTCACCAATGGTTCGGTACCAAACACAACACCCAAGATTTGATTAACATTCTCACCTGACAACACGACATTGTCTGGCAGCTGAAGGATGGATGGTCTTTTCCTCCACTCTAACTATTGTATTTCTTCTTCCTCCTTGGAGGCTGATTGTATGAGAGCGTATGGCTTCTTCGACTCTGGGCCTAAGCTCGGTCCTTCTCCTGCTTCCTTGTCTTTTTTCTTCAGCAGCTCCACAGGAAAAATGTGATGCATCCTTGACTTACACGGGCCACGTTTGACTCCTGGCCATGACATGACTTCCTTGTCAAAGGCCTCCTCATCTAGATAAAACGGTAGAATCCTTGTGTGGAAATGTTCCCTACTGACATGTCTCGGCTAGACAAATGTATGGTGTTGATTCATGCTGAAGGCGATATTTCTCATATTGCAGTTGAGGAGCTCCTACGGGATACACAAACTCTACGTTGTGTCTATCAGACCATTATACCATTTATAAATGATGTGGTGTTGAAGGCTACATTCTCCAAGTCTAGTCTGTACTGCTATGGCTCGAACATCTTCGCCATGCGGCCCTTATCTGGTATTGTTGACTATCTTCCCATAGGTGGCTTCCATTTGAACTTTGTGAATGCCACAAGTAGGTATCCATAAGTGAAGGTTCCTCCCTTCTCTTATGCTTCCTTGCAAGCTACTAGTAGTTCCTCTAGTAGGTAACTACACCAATTGAACACTGCTCCATTGGCACAAAAGTCGGTGACTAATAATGCATCTAGAGTGCATTCACCTTTATAGTATGATCTCATAACCTCACTGTCTATGATGTAGCAGCTATTCTGGACTGTCTTGAGTAGTATTGGTTCGATTACTATTGTGCACCCTCCCCTCTTCATGTTGAATTTCTCATACAAGTTGAGCTCGCCTTTCTTTTTCCCATGCTTATCGGGACCCTGGAATCCTTTCGACACATCCTCTCCTTGGGAGGATAGTCCTGTAAGCTGCTGGATGTCTTCAACATGGATTGGATATCGCTTATCCAACCATAGACTTCTGTCATGCACCTTGCTTATCAGAAATTCCTTGCATCATGCAGTCTCACCCGTGGTACCAAAGATTGGTAGGTCTCTTAGGTTCATGATAGTCGAATTGAATAAGTTGATGAAGTCTTCTTTTGGCACAAATTGCATACCTATGATTCCATCCGGGGCCATCTCCCAAAAGACATCGGTGTGCATATGTGGGAATAATACTAAATCCATGAGTTCAAGGTCGAGGAGCTTAACTTGCTCCACTTTCCCTTTGAGATCGCCCACAACCTTGATTCAGGGGTCACAGGGCTCATCTGGTACCGCTTCTTTAGACATGGAACTTCAGCTGGTTATGGCTCTCAGCATTCAGACTTCTGCGACAAGCTAAGGACTGTGGATTTCACAATGGTACAGGCTAGTTCGCTCTATTGAATTTGGAAATGGCTATGCTTCTTTTGGAAACGATGCATTCATGAGAAAGTTCTCAGGGCCTTATACTTGTCTTCATGGGAAAGTTTAGCAATAACTATTGTTCATCATGATTGTATGGACGCAATAGGATATGAGTTGTCTGACGAGACAATTTAATAGGGTAAATCCTATTGGGAGATTATGGCATTTACTTATTTGTGTGAGTGGAATAGGGACGTGGCTGATTTCAGACCTTTCCGTTTCACAGTTCGGTATCCCGGCGCGAACTTCAATGGAATATTTTCATAATGCAACTTTATGGCTTAACGGACTTCATACATGGTACTGAAATGGCAATAAAGGTTATGGCTAGACTAGGTTTGTGTGGCATATGGATTCATATTGTATTCAGATTCATCCTTTCTCCGACCACAGAGGTTGTCCCCATCATATTAATGACTGTCATTAATGGATTATCTTAAGCTTTGGATCCTGCACTATTGAGTCATTAGTTTTGTATCAAACAACACTTAATCAGAAAATGAACTATGTGTCATGACGCAACACTACACATATTGAATTTATTACTGAATTTCCAAAAGTTTCAGAAAAATCAAATCTAACTATCGTACAATCTCTTTTGGACTAGAGCGACAATCTCTCTTTCTCATTTTTTAGACAAGTAGGGCTTCAGGCGATCGCCATTCACGCATCTTGGTCGCAACACACCATCCAGTTGCGCAAGTCTGACTGCTCCTGAGGGTCGGATCTCCACAATCATGAATGGTCTCAACCAGTGCATACACAACTTTCCAGGATGCTTTTGGTACCATCTATCATAGAGTAGCACCTTGTCTCCTTGAGTGAATACCTTGGTCTTAATGTGCCTGTCATGCCAAGATTTTTGTCTTTCTTTTTCAACCAACTGATGAAATTCTGCTAGAAATCTGGTCTCTTCGAGTTCTTGTAGTTCTGTAAGTCTCTGCGCAATGGATTCCTCTTCTGTCATGTGTGTGACTTATGCAAGATACAAATTTGGAGTGATGAACTCTGCAGGCACCACTGCCTCTCTCCCATAAACCAACTGGAATGGTGTGTACCTGTGGAGTTTCTTTGTGGTTTTTCTGTAAGCCCATAGTACAACTGGAACTCGGTCATCCTGGTCCTCCCAGTTTTCACAACAGACCTTTGTTAGTCCCCTCTCCAGGATTTTGTTGAAGGCTTTGACTGTTCCGTTGGCCTGTGGGTGGTATGGACTGCTCTTGTGATGTTGAATAAGAAATTCTGCTATAAGTGTTGCTATAGTGTTGCTAATGAAATGAGCTCCCTAATTGCTGGTTAGGCTCCTGGGACATCTGAACTGAGTAATGATATTCTTGAAAATGAACTTGGCAGCAGTATCTGTCGAATAGTCATGTACAACCGCTGCTTCTTCCCAATAGGGAAGGTAGTCAGTCGTGGTAATGATGTATCTATACTTTGAATGTTTGGATGTGGGATTGATTGGTCCAATGAAGTCAATTGCCCATTTCTCAAATGATTGTAGATCTCTAAATGGTTGTAGTGGTAGTTCGTCTCGGCGTGACGGATTGCCCACGCGTTGACAAACATCCCACAATCTAGCATATACTTTTGCATCCTTGAAGAGTGTTTCCCACCAAAGTCCTGCCAGTAGAACTTTCTGTGTCATGGTCTTTCCTCCTATGTGGCCTCCTGCAACTACACTATGGCATTCCCAGAGTATATCATGCATTTAATGATCCAGGACAAACCATCTGAGTATGTTGTCTAGTCCTAGATTATGCAACTGTCTTATGATCAGCTGGTAATATACTGCTCTAACAACCATATGGCGTTTCTGGGTTGCAAGATAGGTTTTAGGACAGGCCCCTGTATTGAGAAATATTTCTGATTTCCTCCAGGTATCCCAGTATGGCCTCAATCCTAAAAAAATATGCATTTGATAGCTGATCATCTACCGCTTTGCCACTTTCCCCTGACTCTAACCTGGACAGGTGATCAGGTCCTATGTTGCATCTTCCCATCTTGATGATAACTTCAAAGAAAAATTCTTGAAATAACATGAGCCATCTACAAATTCTCCCTTCCAACATAGGTTTGTTAACTAGATATTTCAATGCAGAATGATCAGTAAAGAATTTGAAATGAGACCCTAACAAATAATTTCTAAATTTCTACAAAGCATAAATCATGGCCAAACCCTCCCTTTCCGTCGTTGTGGAGTTGCATTTTGCTTGTGACAACTTCTAACTCAAAAAATAGATAGGGTGATCCATAGCTCCATCTACAGGTTGCATTAAGATGGCTCCTAAGGCAATTCCTGAAGCATCTACATGGACGTGAAATTCATTCTCCTAGTTTGGGAATATCAGAATCGGTGATGTGATAAGTTTATCCTTAAGTGTCTCAAATGCTTTATCACATTCGAGAGTCCATTGGAATGTTTCAACCTTTTTCAGTAGGTTTTCCAGAGGTGCAGTAATTTTGGCATATCTTCAAATGAACCTGCGATAGTAACCTATGTGTCCCAGCGTGGAGTGCAACTGCTTAACACTCGTGGGTGGTGGCATATTCATAATGGCCATAACTTTGGTTGGATCTAACAATACTCCTTCTCGACAGACTATATGGCCCAACAAATTCCCATGTGGTACACAGAAGATACACTTTATGAGATTCAATGAGATCTGCAACTTTCTGCATCTGTCAAACATTAGCCTTAATAGTGCTACATGTTCCTTGAGTAGGCTATATATTTTCCAATCATCCATATAGAATTTTGTAAATTTGTGAATGAAATCTCTAAAAGTTGCTATCACAATCCTAGAGAAAACTACAGGGGCGTTCTTTAAGCCAAATGGCATCACGTTGTATGCAAAATATCCCCATTCTGTTATGAAAGTGGTATTTCTTTTGTCCTCTTCGGCGATCTTGTCTTGATGGTATCCTGAAAATCCATCTGTGAATGAGTATGCTTCCTTTCCCATAACCTGTTCTAGCACCTCATCTATAAAGGGTGTTGGGAAGGGGTCATGTACACAGGCAGAGTTGAGACTTTTGTAGTCTACACAGACTCTAATATCCTTTGTGTCTTTCTTGCTTTGAATGACTATTGGGCTGACCCACTCTACTTCTTCTACTGCAAAAATGAGACCTGCTTCCAACATCTTATCTATCTCCTTATTAACCTTCTCTTTTACTCTTGGGTTAAGACGGTATGGTCTATGTTTGATAGGCTTGGATCCTGTTTTTAACTCAATCTTCATTTCTCCCATGACTCCTTTGATTCCCTTTAACTCAGAAAAATTCTTTGGGAACAAATCCTTATATTCCCGCAGTAAACTCTGTATTTCCTGACTGGTTTGCTCATCCCAGTAATCTCCCACCATAGTTGTCTTGGGTTGCTCTATCGTCCCCATGTTGATTTTGTGCAATTTTAATGGGTGATTGTAGGAGCTATCGGTCTGGCTGGGTATGGTGTTTTGGGTATGGCTAGGTTTCTCAGTTCTTCTAAGTCATCTAGGCTTTCTGAATCTTTGCTAATCTAATAGCATTCTATAGGCTTCTCAGTTGAGGGAAAGTGGAGATTTTTCTAAAGTTCTTGGCTATGTTTGGAACATACCACTAAGTTTGATTTTTGATTACCATTATCTGTAAAAATAAATTCTTTAATATTTTGCAGGGCTACTTCAAGCTCAGGGTACTTACTTGTTAATGAGAATTCCTTTAAAAAATGAGTTTCCAGTGTTTTCCAGTTGTTGGTTTGTCTTCTGATTTACTCATGTATAAACCAATATTTCAGGATTGGACCTAGAGAGTGGGGAAATACCTGAATCCAGAAGTGAGAGGGTATCCCCGCAGCCTAACACTATGTCACGCATTGTTCAATGTGTATTCTAGGATCCAATTATCTGCTGAACAGTTGTGCAACTTTGAGATCCATCTGCATCTCTGATTCCAACTACTCCTTATTCTGGAACCTGTACTTGATAGCTTACTTCACCTCATCCCAAGTTCTGAGTACAGCTTTATGACTGGACCACCATCTGGTGGGGTTGTTCTGAAAAGATACATCTAGTAACAAGATTCTTTGATCTTATCTTACATTTCCTCCATCTTGTGCAAAACACTATCGATATTTGAGGTGCCACCGTATACTGGGTGTTCTCTAACTTTGGTCCCAACCCATCTGGTCGCTCTGACAGTTGCACATCTTCTTGAGAATATTTCATGCAACCCTTGTTGCCAACTGTCAAAATCCAATTATGAATCTTCATCTGCTAGCTGTATACTTCTCCAACTTACTAACCCATCGGCGGTGGGGTTTATATAATCGTTTCTTGTCCCAACTATTACAGTGTACAACTGGTCCAAGTATTCACCCTCCATATTATTGTCTGTTGGTTCTGTATACCTGGGTCCTACATATGGATCCAAAGGTTGAACTACCTTGATTCCCTCAACCTCAAAGGTCATGGTGTCTTTCTTTAAGTCGATTACTACATAATTATCATCGGCCCAATCAATGCCAAGTAGTGCAGGGTAGGGGTTCTTATATCCCATGATCTTAATGACTTCAAAGTCAGCCATTGTTTTTACTCCTGCTACATCTATTTCCACATTCTCTAGTCTTCCTATGGGGAAGATACATTATTGGTTTTCCATTCTTAATTGAATTGGGGAATATGTCAGCCTAGGTTTTCCTAAGGCTTCCTAGGTCTTCTTAGGCATAATGTTCACATTTGAACCTAGGTCCAACATGACGTCCTTAATTTAAAATTCATCTAACTAGGCTATTAATCTGAATTCCTTGTCGGTTTGTTCTTTTCTTTGCTACACCCTCTGAGTACTTTTCTCAGGAAGATTGGCCCTTATCCTTTCTTCTAGGGGTTCTTTGTTCCCTAAAACTAGGTATAGCACATTTCACAACTTTTCTATTAGTTGATCATTCCTTGGAATGTCAGAGAATAATTGAAACCAAAGGTCAACTACATTTTGAGGTTGCTCAGATTGTCTTGGTATGACTATAGGGTTTTTGGGTGCAGGGGGTGAAGCAGGGAATTATGTCATCTTAGGGTAAACAGTCGGTTGGGGGGGTTCTCTTGCATTTTGGGACTAGGAATATTCTGAAATACTTCTATGGAATCTTTAAAGAACAACTTTTTTTTTAGAGGGTCATACCCATCTCCCTTAGGTGTTGCTTTCTGGATCTGAGGTAGATTATCAACATCATCTCCTGTCTTTTCTCCTCCTCGAATAATGATGTTAAGTTTGGGAAATTGTCCCTTAGAAATCCTCTTGATTTCTGAACCGATAAGGTTAGTTCCTCTTTGTTGTACTCTATTTTCCCACTTTGCGATTAACTCTGGGCAGTATTCTATTGCGTGTATGTTGGTTTTGCAGTGAGAGCACCATGGCCGCCTTGGATGAGGATAGTCTCTAGCCAACTGACCTTTCTCATCACCGTTATAACATCTGCTTGGTCCTCTTCCCCCAGTTCTTCCTCCTTTGAAGTCTCCTTCGGATCCACCTCCTTGACCTCTTCCTAGTCCTTGAGGGTTTTCGTTCACCCTGAATGTTGTTCGGTCTAACCTGTCTGCAAGTGCATCCAATGCTCTACATTGATTGGTAGTATGTGTGGTAGATGTGAAGAACTCACAGTGTAAAGTGTTTGGCACTATCGAATATTTCTGCATAATGGGGCACTATCTTGGCCCATGCCCATGGATTAGACATATCTCACAATACTCCGCTGTCGGTGCTACCCGGCTGTTGGATTACTGAGAGGGGAGGTGAATCAGTAATAACGTAATTATAATCCTTTTTCTTCAAATGTTATATCAATGCAGAATTATTATCCAATAATGAGCAGTAATAAATAAACAATCACACACATACAGAGTACACCAGTGTTTTACGTGGAAACCCAAATCGGGAGAAAACCACATAATGCTTTTTCTTATATGTCTTGAAGAATTACATTCATTAGAAGCACCAACTTCCTTTGT